>NW_018922918.1:55665-66049 GCF_002207925.1 Prunus avium
TGATGTTACTACAGTTGGAGTGCCTTCAAGCCAGAAGATGGGAGTTTCAAAGCCATTATCAGGTTGCACAGTGAGCTTAGTTGATCTGGACTTGTTGAACCAGGCACATCTATATGTCTTGGAGAATACGGAGGAAGTCCTACCTTATATCGAGTATGTATGAGTTTAATTTTTCATAAGTAGCCATTTTAAATATTATTATTCCTTATGTTTATCTTATATACAAGGGACCATAATGCTTGATTTTTTCGTGTCAATTGTAGGGAACATATGATCCACATCAAGACCACTTATCCGAAATTTAGAAAGAGAACAAAGTGGCTACAAGATAAGCACAATAGCACTTTCATTCAATGGCTACGCTTTAAGGTATATATGTTATTGAATGACATATTGAACTTTTAATTTTCTTTCTTTCTATATGTTAGATTGAATTAAGATATATGTTTAATTTGCAGGTTCAAAGTGAACTTAATGGGGAAGACAATAATGGCATATTAGAAATTTTGAGGTGGTTAGCAGCTGGTCCAAGTATGGCAGTGCCATCATATAGGAGCTATCTTATTAATGGTGTCAAATTAACACCAAGGCACAAGATGATGTGCAAACTGTCCAAAATAGTGGAGTTTATTTACTTGCACATACTATGCAAGTTGATAGTGCCAAGGATAAAAACCCTATTGTCTCCAATATGGGTTTTTATGGGGTTATTCAAGAAATTTGGGACCTTGACTACCAAAAGTTTAGAATCCCATTCTTGAGGTGTGATTGGATAGATAACACTTCAGGGCTTGTAGTCGACGAACTTGGATTTACCCTTGTAGGTCTGAGTAAAATTGGACATAGGAATGACCAATTTGTTATGGCTTCTCAAGTCAAACAAGTATTTTATGTTGACGACCCAATGCATCGTGGTTGGTCGGTAGTGTTATCAATGCCTAGTAGAGAATATAATGATGTTATTGGTGATGATGTGCTAGGTGATATTAGAATTGAGTGTGAGCCATTTACTAGAGAGATACCAAATGTTGACACATTTGATGACCTAGTGGGTGAGTTTGGGAGTGAGAATATTAGAGATGGGTGTGAAGATATATGGATTGATTGATTGTTGTAATGTATGACATTAGTTATGCAGTTAATTGTATGACATTAATTAATAGCTATGTATATCATTTTAATTCCGATCACATTTTCATTCTGCAGGCTTTGGGCACGACAAATAAAAAATTTAAAATAATGGGTTAAAGCTGAAAATACGACGGTCAAGTTACAAAAATAGCAAAAAGAGATGTCTAAAAAATAACCAACGTCGGGTTTTCACAAACGACGTTGAATGCCAACGCAAAAATGAAATAAAAACTGTCATTTGAAAAAGAAAACACGTCGGTTAATTAAAATTAATTTAAACACGGTTAATAAATATTAACAACAACGACGGTAAAGAAAATAATCAACGACGTACAATAAAGAATAACACGACGGAAGAGATCTCAAACCGACGAATTTAAGGATACCATCGATTGATGATTACCGTCGTAAAAACAATGTTGCACGTCAATTATAATAAAACAATTGACGTCTCGGAGAATACACACGTCAAAAAAGGTTATAAAAGAGACTTAACAAAGACTAGCCACGTCGTGGAATAAACAAATCACCGACGTAGTAAGTTATATAACAACGTCGAAAATTGGATTCTTGGGACATAGTAAAGTACTAACCACAACCTTCATTTTACAATAACCGACGTCAAATCCATAATTCAAGGCGTTTCCTTACTTCTTAACGACGGTTAGGCTAAAAGCAATGACGTCTCAGAGATTACACACGTCTAAGTGGCTCACAAAAGAGACTTTTATAATGCCAACCACGTCAAAGCCTATAAAAACCGACGTTGTAAATAATTAACCACGTCCCAAAATGTGACTCCTAGGCCATAGTAAATGGATTAAACATGACAGATATTTTAATTAACCGACGTGCAATATTAAATCCACGTCGTTTATTTCTCTGTTCAAGCCATCAAAATCATTTTCAACGTCTGTGGTGACCTAAAGGGTTGTGGTTATTTGTTTGTTACGTCAGTCCAAGTAAATATGTGCCATGTTAAAGCTTTCAAACGTCACTTTTTTTGACAAAAGTGACGTCTAATTTACCATGTTATATGTTTTAGACGTCAGTTTTTTTATTTATTGAATGTAGTATATATTAACCACGTACGACGGTTTCTACATTTTACACGTCGGTTTTATTTCAATTAGAGACGTTGATAATCATTTTTACGTCGGGTTTGTAATTGTTCTTGCCATTTAACATTATTTAAACGTCTGTGTTTTACTAAAACCGTCGTCTAATATAGTCGAAGTTGGCTTTTTAAGCTATTTATGTATGAATTAGACGTCGGTTTTAGTGTTTTTTGTGACGTGTAATATATTAACGACGTCGGTTATTTACCGTCGTTATTTTATGTATTAAAAGATGGCGGTCGATTTCACGTCGGTTTTAAAACATGCTACACGACGGTGGATTCCCGTCGTCTATTTCAATTTCTGTAGTAGTGGTCGTTCTCTGTTGTTTTGCTAGCCTTTGGTGTCTTTGGCTGATGCTCTAATGAAGCAAGCTTGAATGACCAAAAAATAAAAAAACTGTCGGAGATATATAGCTGGAAATATGAAGAAGAAAATAAAAAATTGTTTGGTCTGTTAGTGTTTGTTTTTATTTTGGGGAATGGTTAGAGATTGTTTTAGTTGGTTTTGGAATCTCTGAATTTTTGATTGTTTGATTTTGAAGATTTTTTTTTTTACAGGTTTGGTGCATATTCTTATATATGTCCATATCTATCACATGTAATTTGGTTGTGTTTATGTAATCTTCAAAGAGGTTTTTCCTGCAATTGGAAATGGCTTCTGCACAGGGTATTGAGCAATTTTCTTTTATCATTTCCTTTCCGTTATTATTTCGTTTCCATGTTTCTATGATTAAATAAAACCTCTTCTATTTATCCATGCAATGCTTTCAATGGTTTCAGTTCTTGATTGGAGGAATCAGTTATATATATATATATAATTTTTTATGCGGCATAAAATTCTATATGACCATCGAAACAAGTTAAAGAATGAAAATGCAATTTGCAATGTATTAAGTTATTTCCATATGCAATTACTAGCTCCTTGTCTGGTAATTGCAAGGAATCACCTTTTATGAGTCTAGTCACTAATAATATACGGGAAGTGCAGATGAGGGTGTGGGGCGGTCAATGTGATAAATGTCCAAAATGTCTCTCAAATAATATCAAATTTTCAAACTAGAGCCACTAATTACGTGCAAAATGGCCATGGCATGCGGGTAACCACTTCGCAAATGCAATTACACTCTGTTTGGTAATTGCAAGTCTGTCCAAATCTCATTCCATTACATGTGCTACAAGACTTCGGATCCTAATTTACACAATTTTTCCTGTTAATTAGAACGTCATGATTCACCCCAATCCATAAATGTGTAATTGCCTAAATTTAGAAACCAACTTGGACTGGCATAACGATGCTCAATTTCTGTCGAGCTCTGATGGACGAAAGGTACAAGCTCATTTTTTGGCGAGCTTTGATGGACAAAAGGTCAAAGCTCTATTTTGATCGAGCTCCTATGGGCGAAAGGTCCAAACTCAATTTTTTGTCAAGTGCATATGGGAAAAATGTCCAAGCTTAATTCTTTTCAAGCTCATATGGACGAGAGGTCCAAGCTCAAATTCTTATTGACAGGACCTGCCCCAAATTCCTTGGAACCCGGGACGAATCTTGTGGAAATTCTGACATAACACCAATGACGGGCCCACTTATGATACTATATCCTTTTTTCCAAAATCAAGGAAAGGGACACGAGACTTTCTACCGAAATTTCGGCAGAGTCTCCCTTGAAAAATGGACATTTCCTAAATTTCTCCACCTGTTAAAACACAAATA
Organism: Prunus avium; assembly: GCF_002207925.1. Next base: position 59,628 of record NW_018922918.1, read on the forward strand.
ATATATATCCTAACAGGCAGCATACACAAGGTAATCACATGCAATTTACGTAATAGACCTCCGGCCTTCAAATAATTCGAAACATAACCAGCAACAATACTCTTAAGTCAAAAATACACTAAACAATGCAAATAATGAACTCAAACAAATTTATGAATGCTCACTGTAATTAACATAAAATAACTTCCTAATTTCCATCATGCGATGTTTAACATCAAAACACAATCGTAAGTAATTTAAGGCCTAGGCCCAAGTCGTACAACAATCCAACACGGGTTTCAAACTTGTCTTGACCATAAACACATTTTAACCACCCTCTCTTAGTCAAACTGGAATATGCACATTCATTTAATCACGCCTCGGTTTCAACCGAGCTTCAGGACCAATGACAAAGTCAGAATCAAATTCATTAAAAACAATTGAAGACATGCTAGATCCAAATGACCAAATTAAAGTTCCATAAATGAAATTTAGTCCGCGGCTGCACCTAGGTAAGACCCTAGGCTACCTACGTACTCTTTGGTGAGGGATCAAGCCATACGTTCTTAAATCAACAATCACGATTCAGATAATAAACGATTATTCAAAGTAAAACCAATCATCCCCACAACCATACCCTATCCAAGACGTATGATGCCGAGCAACACTTTACAAACTATGACAAACATTCATGCCTATGCAGAGTACTCACGAGACACAAGTTCAAGATTCTCAACCGAAAACGGATCCACATACATTTATATATATACAATATGTATGAAAATAAACACACACACACACATATATATATATATATATATATATATATATATATATATATATATATATATATATATATATATATATATATATATATATATATATATATATATATATATATATATATATATATATATATATATATATATATATATATATATATATATATATATATATATATATATATATATATATATATATATATATATATATATATATATATATATATATATATATATATATATATATATATATATATCTATCTATAAATCACACTTCACACCATCATCATGTACCAGGGGAAGACAATCCAATCAGGGGATTGCTTGACTAGACCACATGGAGGAATCCTCAACAACCATGTGGCCAGGGATAAGTCGTCCATCCGGAGGACTAACTCTACCAGCACGTACAACCGAATCCTCAAGACTCGTACGCCTGTGACAAGTCATACGCATGCAGACTAACTAGTTATCCATTTCCATGTATCCAAGTATCCATGTCCACTGTTTCCAAGTATTAGTATTCACGGGGAGGTACATATGATAATGTACAACATGTACCGGGGAAAACAATCCAACTGGAGATTGTTTGACTAATCCACATGGAAGAATCCTCAATTGATCATATGGCTAGGGAATGAGCCGTCCAACTGAGGGACTAACGCTACCAGCATGTACAACCGAATCCTCAAGACTCGTACGCCTGTGACAAGTCCTACGTTCGCAGACTACCCAGCTAAGGGTCTACAGTAACACCCCGTCAAGGGTGCCTGGGTTCCAACATATCCAAACCATATCCACAATTTCCAAGTATCCATGAATTCCAGAATTCATAGCCAAGGAAGAGCACACCCCGGAAAATTCAACGCCACGTGTGGGTATAGTGACCAAGGAAGGTATACATATGATGGTGGAGTTTGTAACCCTTATATAAATATTATAAAAATAATATTCCCTTCCTTAATTCAATTTTTCCAAATACCTATTCATAGTATAGACAATAAAGTCTCAAGCATGTTTTCCATATCCGAGGAGGTACATAAGGTAGTGCTAATAGCACTCAAACTAACCTAAACCACAACCCAATCCACATTTCATAAACCATTTCCAACAACCCTATGTACATCAACACCTATGTAAGTACAAATAACCATACTCAAAAATAGCACAAATTCATTCAAAATAATCACTTCCCGCAAATATACGAAAATAAATCCAATACTCTTGTAATCATATTATATTTCCACTTCAAAACATATAATAACTCAAAGTCAAAGGATTCAATATGCATATTTTTCTATCCTTGAAAATAATGAATATTATTTGAAAACAAAGTCCATTCACTTCTTCATAATCATAGCCGAGCCCAAGGCTCACTTTCACAACCCACCAAATCAAGTATCCCATCCTCATCTATTCCATAATTTCAATTATCAAAATAATATCCAAAAATTCCATAAGATATTATAAATAAGCTCGCTCCCAATAATCAAAATAACTCAAATAACGGTCAAGACTCGTTCACATGGTCATGCTAGTACTTCAGAAAGGGTGAAACTACCTCGGAAGACTCACGGTCAACCGAGGGTTAAACTGTCCAAACTTGGTCAATCGGGCCCGCGAGGCCCATGACCTCTGATTTCCAATCCGAAAGTTCCTACGGGTTCAACAAGGTTTACTAAATATGTCTTGCAAGTTTGGTCCGAATCGAACAATCGGATCGCTAGCGATCGCACAAGCAGATGGTTATCGTTTAATGCAATTTTAAGTTATTGAATCGGAACATTGGGGGCTCTGATTCACAATCCACGAATTCCTACACGATCCTAGGGATGTCTAGATCAACATACATTGGAAAGAAGTCGATCCAATGATCCGAACATATCGAACCCGGGTGACGCCTAATATGTGTTATCCGATCGATGATCAAACGATAACCAAATTCATATTCGAGCATATCGTCGTGCTCGGGACGACATGGGGATCATTTTAGAACAAGAGGGACATCAAAATAATGCCCATGCGCCGCCACATGTGCTGACAGCTCATGGGTGTCCAAACCGATTCAGGCGATCGGAAAAATCTTCAAACCACCGGTCAAGACTTATACCTACATGATCAGGACATTGAGTGGAGCAACTTTTGTTCTTGAACCAACCCAAAAAATCGACGAAAGTGACCGAAATCTGAGCCCGAAACCGGCCAAAATTTCCATCACTTGAAATCGTTTCAAAACGCAGAAATTTCTCATAAATTGCCCAACCAGCAGGTAGATCACAAAGAGAGGATGAGAAAACATACCAAATTCGAAGAAAATGGTGGGCGGAGGTGTCTGAACAAGCTCCAGGAATTTTCTCACGAAAATCGACCAGTTTTCTGCAAAATCCGGCATCTGTCGACGATGGTGGTGACTAGGATGGGGTGGAATGGGTAGAGGAGGGTGGCTCAGTTCAAGAAAATAACGGTTATGCCACTGAGTGTATATTTATTGTATTTTCTTCGTCAAAACTCCGATTTGAGTCCATTACGTGTCTATGGACTCATCTCAATACGATCTACGCAATAGTACCCTCAGGGCAAAATTCTAATTTCATATTTTATGAAATTAATTAAATTCACGAATGATTATATTTTGGGTCGGGATGTTACATTTATCGCGTCTTGATGGACAAAAGGTGCAACCTCAACTCACAAAGCTCATGCTCAGGTTGGCAATGAGACCCACATCAAATCGCCAACTTCATGCTCAAATTGGCAAGGAACCAACCTCAACTCGCCAACCTCATGCTTAGGTCGGCATGAGACCCACCTCACCTCGCCAAGCTCATGCTCAGGTTGGCAAATAACCAACCTCGTATCGCCAAGCTCATGCTAAGCTTGGAATGGAACCAACATTAAATCACCAAGCTCATGCCCAAGTTGGCAAAGGACCAACCTCGAATTGCCAAGCTTAGGCCCAGGTTGGCAAGACCAACCTCAACATTTTTCGAGCTTAGGCTTATATTGGTAAAAAAATCAACCCCAAATTGCCAAGCTCAGTCTCGTGTTAGTGGAGACCCCACTACTACAAAAAAAGGCAAAAGACGACGGGAATTCACCGTCGTGTATTTGGTTTTCAAACTGTCGTGAAATCGACCGACATCTTTTCCAAAATCAAACCACGACGGTAAATCACCGTCGTTGTTAAAACAAACAACATCGTTAACAACTTATAACCGACGTCTGTGTATTGAAAAATGAGCTAAAAACAGTCAAGGATTAGAATAGACGACCAATTCTAACAAACAAACGTCGTTTAAAAAGCAACACATGACATATTTTAACAGAACATGGCCGCAAGAGACACATACAACGACGAAAACTAAAATCCATAGCCGTTAAATATACCTTTCACGACACATACAATTATGACGTCTTTACATACATAATCGACAACGTTATTGATTCATACTACGTCACCAAAGTTTCCACAATCGTCGTGAAATAAATTTTCCACTTCGATTTTTCCATTAATGATGATGTGGAAATAGATGTTAGGGTCATTACTTACGATGCATGTATTTCTACAGACGACGTTGTACTCAATAAAAAACGTCGAGTCCAAATAAATGAGAGCCGTATTACATAATTTATACGTCATCTTTTAAAATATAATCGTCGTCTAATGCATCTGAAACGGCAACGTTTCTGAGCCGATCGCCGTGTAAAACTATTTTAATGACATTATCTGAAAATAAACGACGTGGAAAATATGTTAGGGTCATTACTTACGACACATTCATTTATACAGAGGACGTTGTCGTTAATATACAACGTCGTTATCATGTAAAAGACAGCCTTGTTTCAGAATTTATACGTCTTCATTACTAAAATTACGGTCGTCTAATATCTATGATATGGCGTAGTTTATCCGATATTCGCCGTGTAAAGTCATTTTAACGACATGATCATAAGAAAAGAGACGTGGATACGTTCATATAACGTTGTTCTTGTAAAGGAACGACGTCCAAATATACCTTTACGTCGACATATTTACCAATGGATTTCAAATACCGTCGTGAATTAATCCTTTTCCACTTCGTTTATGAGAGAACAAGCGACGTGGTAAAAATTAAGACGGTGATTTTTTATTTGATACGGACGAGTTCATAATCTAAGACATTGTCTTTTGTAACGTTCAGGTTAGATATCTCATCTTTTAGACGTCGGTATTATGGGATTGGAATTGTGTTATTTGCAATTACATGTCGGCTCTTTATACTTCTCCGACGTGATATCCTTAATAACTGTTTCACAATAGCGTCGTGGTTCTTCATTTTACGTTGCTTTAAGACGTCGGTAAATATATTGCGGTCGTTGAATGCTCCAAAACGTCATTTTTTTATGACAATTTTATTAAAACAGACGTCTGTTTTTCACATTTTTATCAAGACCGTCGTGTTTGTAATCTTGAACCAGTATTTTTTGTACTGATTGTTTTATGGCCAAAACCTGAATAATGAAAGTGAAGAAAACACATTACAATATATTACAAAATTAATGTCATACACTTCCGTTTAGGGCATAAGTAATTTCATAAATTACATAAGCATCATTCAATCCATATATCTTCACCCACCAGTTCATCAAATGTGTCAACATTTGGCATCCCTCTAGTAAATGGCTCACATCGCCTAAGACATCATCACCAATAACATCATTATATTCTCTATTAGGCATTGATAACACTACCGACCAACCACGATGCATCGGGTCGCTAACAAAAAATACTTGTTTGACTTGAGAAGCCAAAACAAATTGGTCATTCCTATGTCCAATTTTACTCAAATCTACAAGGGTAAATCCAAGTTCGTCGACTACAAGACCATAAGTACTATCTATCCAATCACACCTAAAGACTGGGATTGTAAACTTTTGGTAGTCAAGGTCCCAAATTTCTTGAATGACACTATAGAAACCCATATTTGAGAGAATTTGGTTTTTATCTTTGGCACTAGCAACTTGCATGTGTCTGCCGCGCAAATCTCACGGCCTGGAGTTCCGGGCCGAGGGGATATGCGTTAACACGCGGTTTCCTGCTTTTGGGTGCGGTGTGGTTTGTGCGCGGGGGTGCCAGACGGTCTACCGTGCGTCGATGTATTGATGAGTGTTGGATGGTTGAGTGGTGCGCCTGTTTGAACTCGTCTTCCTAATCAAACAATTGTAGCCGAGAGAGGAACTGGTCTCGACTGTTAGGTTCACGGCCTGAACTACAAGGCCGTTGAGTGATGGTGTAGGTGGTGGGTTTTGGGCGGTGCTCCGGCGCGCTGCTCAGGGAGCGACGGTCGTATGATATATGGGGTGAGTGAACGAACAACAAGGATGGTTCTCCGGCGCCTTGAAAATCAAGGGTCGTATGATATATTGATGAATGGATTTTCCTTACAATCTACCACTACTCCTAGGAAAGCAAGTAAAGATATTGAAAGTGCATTACAGGAAAAAATAAGTTGCTCCGTGGGGGGTTTTGTTTTGGTGTTGAACCCTTTGAATGTAGCTCTAGTCTTGTATTTATGGGAAGAGTCCCTGGAGGAGTAATCAAGGCTAAAAATCTGCATGGTGGAGCTGGATTGGAGCAAGTGGGCAGTCCAATCGACATTTGGGATCGTGAAGTAAGGTGGT
>NW_018922918.1:72630-111421 GCF_002207925.1 Prunus avium
TTATGTAAATTCTTTTCTTAAGTTTTCAAGTTGAATTAGTTTCCAAGTTTCAATTATGGTTTTTGTTCTTATTCATTATGCTTATAAGTTAATATGCTAGTTTGAATGATTGATCACCATTTAGGCTTGCATGTTAGCTATCTTGGTTTGAATTAAGAGTATACACCATGCTTTAATTCGAATTGAACTATGAATAAGAAGAGTATGTATGGACATTCGACAACAGGGATTAGATACATACTTGGTTGTTTAAAATGTTCTTCTATGCTTAATGGATTCCTAATGCTTAGTTTAGGTTAGACAACAGATGATCAAATTAGGGAATTAGGAATACAAGGTTACGACCAGACACCATGGCTTAATCATACTTTAGCTAGAATCAATCCGTTAATCTAATTGAACTTGGGAACTTATCTGCTTGAGTTATTTTCTTTTCTATCTTTCTTGTTTTATTTATTTCTTTTCTTTTTCATTTCTGTTTTGTGTAGGGAAAATGAATTGGATCATTCAATCACCAATCCTTGTGGGATCGATCTCGCACTTACATATGCTATACTACCGAACGGCTCGTGCACTTGCGAGTATCACAAGTTGAGGATGCAGCTGAATCCATTTTGGTGCAGCTGAAATCTACACAACAGGATTCGAACCCGTGCGCGATGGGTGGAATGAACAGAAAATTAAATAAAAAAATATACCCTAAACCCTAATAAAGCAAACACAAATTATATATATATTTTAAATAATTTTAGAAAAGGGATTAGGGTTTTAGGGCCAAAAATATCTAAACCAAAAAACCTAAACCCCAAAAATATTCCTTTAACCCCCTAAACCCTAAACCCTAAACCATCAAACTATAAGTGATATTGTGACTCATCAAAACAATTTTTTTTTTGTGGTCATTTTAAATTTGTATTACTCAAACTGCATTTTTTTAAGCTTAAGGGGGAAGATAATATCTCAATGACTTCATAGGATTTGACGTTGCATTTTTTGGATTTATTTTAAATTTATTATGAATATTTTGAATTAAAAATAATAAAATATTCTTATAAACAACAACAAACCACGTCGGCGTTAAGAAAATAAAGACGTTGTAAATTGTAATAAACGACTTACTTGTAAAAACGACGTCGTTTAAAATCGAAACCATGGCGAAAGTTTCACCAAAACCGACATAACAGCATTTATTCCACGACTCATACACTAAACTTAACGCCGTTTATTTTAAACTAACCACGTCATCTATTGAACCAATAGCGTCGTTTGAATAACCTTTTACGTTTTTTTTTTAAATCGATGACGTTGTTATTCGTGTACAACGTCATTTTAAAGGAACGCCGGTTTAGAAAGCTCACTTCGTAAATCATCGACTGAAAACATAAACACCGTCGTTAAAAAATAATACCCTAAACCCTAAATTATATATTTTAAAAAAATAATTTTAGAAAAGGGTTTATGGTTTTACGGCCTAATATATAACAACCATAAACCCTAAACCCTAAACCATCAAACTATAAGTGATGTTGTGACTCATGAAAACAATTTTTTTTTGGGTGGTCATTTTAAATTTGTATTACTCAAACTGCATTTTTTTTAAGCTGAAGGGGGATTATAATATCTCAATGACTTCATAAGAGTTGACGTTGCATTTTTTGGATCTATTTTAAATTTATTTTGAATATTTTGAATTAAATAGAATAAAATATTCTTACAAACACCAACAAACCACGTCGGCGTTAAGAAAGTAACGACGTTGTAAATTTTAATGAACGACTTACTTGTAAAAAGGACATAGTTTAAAAGCGAAACCATGGCGAAATTTTCACTCAAACGTCGTCGTTTAAACAAAAAATCTCCACTCAAAAAATTAACTTACCGCCTTCTAATTTCATATAGAACCATGAGCGTCGTTTGAAAACTTTTTCAGATTTTTTTTTAAACATCGATAACGGTGCATTTTTTGGGTTTATTTTAAATTTATTTTGAATATTTTGAATTAAATAGAAATAAACACAAACAAACGACGTCGTCGTCTCTCATAAAATAACGACGTTGTAATGTATAATAAACGACTTACTTGTAAAAAAAACCGTCATTTAATGGCTGTCATCAACGTACAAACTGTATATCACGACTTAAACTAAAAAGGTGTCGCCGTGTAATTTAATTACCATGTCATCTCTGTCACTAAGAGCGTCGTCTAAATATCCTTTTACGTCGGATTTGTTTCAAACGATGACGTTGTTATTTTTTACAACGTCCGTTGTAATAAATGGAACATGCATTAAACGTCACCTATACTTGCTTTAGACGTCGTCTGTAATGTACAGTCGTGTTTTTTATTCCTCTCATTTTATTTTTAACAAACTTTTGTACTCCATAAGACGATGGTGTTTGATATAATTATGTTGTTGGAATGTTATTACACGTCGGTTACGCAATTTCTTTTTTTTTTTAATTACGAAAACCTCAACAAATTTTCAGGGAAAAAAAAGATGTATATTATAGACAAAATTTGTACAAAAACTTGTCTAATTCTAACAAAATTTGTACAAAAACTTTACTAATTCTAACAAAATGTATACATTATATAAAAATGTCAAGTGTTCTAAAAATCCTCTACTCCATATGAAGGCAAACAAACTCTGCCCATTCTTTCCTGACTTCATCAATGGCTGCTTGGGGGTATGGCGCTTGATCTTTTCGCTTCGCAAACTGCAATCCATAAACAATGATTATTAAGCTTTATAAATAAACAGAAATTCAATCACAGACGATGCTATTTTTCATAACCAACGTAGTATATCAATGCAACGACGGTAATTTTAAAGGACCGTCGTTGATAATACAAAAAACCACATAAAATAAATCTGAAAATTTTCTTCTTACCATCTTCTCAAACTACTTGGTTGCTTTGGTGTGCCTGTTAGAGTTTTCCAAATTGTTGCTTTACGGCCTTGTCTGCCTATGTGTGAATTATACATTTTGATAGCACTGTTCAATATGTTTTTGGCCTCCTCATCAACCACTCGATTTCTGGGCAGAGGATCCAGAAAATAGACAGTTTCCTTCTTTGCTCTCACAATGAACAAGACCCAATGACGGCTGCACAAAATTAATATAAAGGTTAAACAGTTTTATACGCAGTGCATCATACAAACAAAATCCTGTTAAGGAGACTAACCCTGGATTGTAAGGCATCATGAAAATCTATTCACCATCTGTCTTTTTAAGTCGATTGGCTACCAAACGTGATCTCTCAGTTAATAACCCAGCGTTGGCACTAACTTGAGCAAGGTCGATAAAGCCAACCATGTTCAACATATTTGCAGCTTTCAAATTATCAAATAGGCACCTAAATATATATATGAAATGATCACATGACTTCTTCTTTTTTTTTAACAGAAAGGAGAGTGTGAAATAAATATTTGATAAGGACAAACCTCATATATACTGCAACCACAGTAGCCCCAATTTCTTCCATGAATGAAACTGTGTAATATCTTCATGCAAGACGAAGGTACTACGATCTTCACCAAACACCTCCTTCTCAATTGTAAAGGTCATAATCTTCTCCTGAGGCTTTAGTGTTGTTTCCACATAACGACAAAGGGATTGTAAAGAAGATGGCACCTCCAGCTTTGAATAATCAACTACTTCAATATTCTGTTTAAAGAAATAAAGCAAAATAAAATGACGTGGTAATTATATAAACACGACGGTTTAAAGAAAACAATGTCGTCTGATAATAATTTAAACGACGGTAACAAAACACCGTTGTGGTGAATAATTTATTACGTCATAGAAAACAAATTCCGACGTCTAATTGAAATGCAAAATTCATAGATAATGAATTTACCACAATTTCCTTTTCTCCACCACTAGATTTCTGTTTTAATAAATAAAGAGAGATATATAAGAAAGCTTGTACAACAATTTAAAAATTCAATTAAAAACAAAACTGCCGTGGAAATTTTAAACAAACGACGGTTTAAAGAAAATATCGACGTCTGAAATTTGAAAAACAAATAAAAAAGGCAAAGTTACACCTTTTCATCTTGCTTTTCTTCATATTGCTTTTCATCTTTCTTTTCTTCATCTTGCTTTTCTAAATCCCTAGATTTCTGTTTTAAGAAATTAAAAAAAAATATATAAGACAGATTGTACAAAAAGTAAAAAAATGAAATTAAAACGTCGTGGTAAGGCATAACATAAGACGGTATGTAAGAATTACGGAGGTCTTAAAATCATTAAACGACGGTAAATAATAAACTTCGTGGGGATTTATCTATTACGTCGGTAAGGACTAAAACCGTCTTCTAAATCACCATAAAAAATTTCAAAAATAACGACATGGTAAACTAAATACGACGTGGTATTGAAACCCAAACGACTGTTTATTAATAAAGTCGTCGTGGTATGTATTTCAAACGACGGTTTGATTCACAATAACGACGTCTAATAGCTTTTTAAAAAAATAGAGAATTCAAAGTTCAGAGATGTTACCATTTCATCCTGCTTTTCCTCATTCTTGGCAGTATCATCCTCAAAATGTAGGGATCTCCCATCAAGAGCCCCAGAGCAGCTTGCTTTGTCCGACATTGGATTTTTGGGACTTTGCTCTTGACCTTGGATTTGATAGGGGCTAGTTTTCAGTTTAAGCATGCTTGGATCAAAATTGGGGATGAGTTAGGAAAGCTGACCCAGAAAATTTTCTCTCTCAACCTCTACCAATTGCTTGGTTCTAGCCTCCATCTTTAAAGTCTCTTCCCTTGATCTAGCTTCCATCTTCAAAGTCTCTTCTTGAAGGACAAGTCTTACACTTTCATTTAATTGATCGGTAAACTTTACCCTCTATTGTCTAGGTAAATTGAAGTATTGCCTAGGGGAAATCCCAGCACCTACCCCTCTAACTCTCCCTGGATGCTCGGGACCCAAAGCCATTGTCAACACATCATTACTGCCAGATACAGTAAGACTGCCTTCAGAGACTTGTTTTTGCAATTCATCCTAAAACAAAGATATATAAAAAAGTCAACACAAGAAAACACACGACGGTTATTTATAAAAAATGACGTATTATATCATTTCACACGACGCAATAACATAGAAATCGACGTCATCGTACATTTATCACGACGGTACTTAACTACCAACGTGGTTAGAAGTTTCAAAAGACACCAGAAATAAACCACCGACGTCTTATGCTATAATTACAAAAACAGAGTAGTGATTCCAGATTCAGACCTTTAACGACGTTTTTTAAAACATTTCGACGTAGTAATATTATTCACACGACGCAAAATATAACAGAAGACGTAATAAGAATTATCATGGCAATACACAGTTTAATAAAAATTTAATAAAAACGACATATTATAACATTTCACACGACGCAATAACATAGCAATCGACATCATCATACATTAATCACTTAACTACCGACGTGGTTAGAAGTTTCAAACGACGCAAGAAATAAACCACCGACGTTTTATGCTATAATTACAAAAAAAACTTAGTAGTGATTCCAGATTTGACCTTTAACGAAGTTTTTTAAAACATTTCGACGTAGTAATATCATTCACACGACGCAAAAATATAACATAAGACGTAATAAGAATTATCAGGGCAATACACAGTTTAATAAAAATTTAAAACAAAGTGAGTAGGCTTACAATTAATTTTGCTTTCTCTGCCGCCTTTGGATCCGGGATGTTACCATGTTTGTCTTGTCTAGCTTTCTTCCATAAGGTAGATCGATCAATTTCTACCCCGGGCATGGTTTCCTCCAATTGATCCTCCAAACCAGAATATCCTTTTCGAGACAATCGATGATTGTACTCAAGTTTCTCCCTCCTCTGTGATTGTTCAAAATGCACAGACACAAATTGTTCGGATAACCTTGAAGCTACAAAGGCATCCCATTCTGCTTTCTCTATGAATTTATATAGTTCAGGGGGTTGGCTTAATTTCTCCTTCTCCTTGATGAATGGAAGTATATGATGCCTCATTAGTGTAGACTTGAAATCCTTCCATTTCTTGGCAGCAAAAGATAACACCAGTTTCTTGCCCCCTTCACCTACCACAAAAGCCATGTCAACGGCTTCCCAAATCTGCTCTTTTATATCCTTGGGGATTTCAGCCCATTTCTTGTCCACAAGTGGGACTCTGGAGCGTGCCAACACACCAATGTAGGACTGCATCTCAGTATGTGCATGGCCACATGCTTTCCCCTTTTTATTGTACTAAACAACTGGCTTGATTTTCTGATATTTTCTCTTCACAACACGAGGCATTGTGCTTATACCTCGACCTCACTTTGGCTCCTCAGAATATGTTGTCGTGCTGCCTAGTTTTGTCTCAGCAGATGAAACAAACTTCATCTTCTTCAAGGACTTGTCTTGAGGATTTACCAATCTAAGCTCCTTACCTCCATTTTTTTTCGAGCCAGAGTCCTTACTTTGGTCTTGAGAAACCATGGTTACAGACAAATCAAACCTGCAAGTGAAAATATTTCAGGAAAAAATTAAGAAAACAAACGACGGTTATTTATAAAACACGACGTATGATAACATTTCACACGACGCAATAACATAACATCAGACGTAAGAAAACTTTAAAACGATGGTACTTAAACAACGACGTGGTTAATACATTAAAATGACGTCAATATTAAACCACCGACGTCTTATAATATAATTACAAAAAAACAGAGAAGTGATTCTATTCACACGACGTAAAAATATAACAGAAGACGTAATAAGACTTTATTACGGCGATATTTATATTCCGTCGTGATATTGAAATTCAAACGACGTTAATATTAATATACCGTCGTGGTATGAAAATTCACACGACGTGAATAATAAGATACCGTCGTCTATATAAGATGGAAAACAAAAACAGTGAAGTTGTTCCAAACCCTTCTTTCTTTGTCTTTGTATTTTATCAAATTAGGAAAAACAAAAACCATGGTTCAGAGAAATCAAACCTGCAATGAATATATTTTAGACAATCAAATAAAAAAACGACGGTCATTTTAAAAACAACTTAGAACAACTTTCAGACGACGCTATGACGACTGACGAACCGTCGTGGTCTATAAATCTAACCACGTAAATAAGAAGCTACCGTCGTCTTATTTAGTTGAAGTAGAAGAAACAGAGTTGTGTTCAAAGTTGGAAACTTTCCCTCTTTGTCTGTATATTTTATCAAACTTGGAAAGAATTAAAATGATTTTGGCCAGAAAAAAGGTAAAATGATTTTCAAAACAAAAACCGTATGAGCATGCAAAACAGCAACAAAAATAGTGAGAAATGCTTACCTTTTGCATGCAATGAAAGCTTTCTCTCGGAGTTTGGTGTTTAAGTTCAGAGACGACGACGAAGACGAGAGGAAGACAATCAGATACATCGACAGTGCTTTGAGAAGGAAGAAAGACGAAAAGTACTTTTCTCTCGGAACTTCAAATTTTTTCTCGGGTTTGGAAACAGTGCAAGTGTAAGTCAGGTAGATGAAAAGTTGAATATATTCACATACCGTTTCATAAAACGACGCGATTAATAGAAAGCGCCCTAGTATTATATATTAGACGTCGGTATATGTTTCCACCGCCCTAGTAAATTTTTTTAACGACCCTTAGTTTTCATAAAACGCCGTGTTTATATATAATTCCACAACGATATTTTCTTCAAAAAGATGTAACCCGTCATTTTCAAATTTACACAGCGACCTTATACTCAATAATAACGACGTGAAATATCTATAGAACGTCGTTTGAATTACTCATACCGACGTGTAAAATTTTTAATTACACAAGAAATTAGTTTTTCAAAAAATGACAACGTCGTTTTTTATATACCGTCATTGTTAATTAAATATATACGACCTCAGTTTATTTTGAAACGACGTTTATAGTTCATTTAGACGGCGCTAATTTTAATATAAATGACGTGGTTTTGAATACTTTTGATTTAAATTGGATCTTTTCTTTTGTTCTTTAATGTTGGGTTTTTCATATAGCGTCGTGGTTAATGATGTTTATACGACCTCACTTTATTGTTAACCGACGTCTATGTTTAAGTTATATACTTTGTTGATTTATATTTTCTGATCAGTAGAGATTTGCCTTTTAAATATTGCTCCTATTAAATATTGATCTGTGGCTGTGCAGGAGCTTGAGAACAAGAGGAAGGAGAGGGCCCAGCTTGCATATGAGAGGAAGAAACAGTTGAACAAGCTGAGGCAGAAAAGATTTGCCTTTTAAATATTAATCAGTAGAGATTTGCCTTTTAAGACGAAAATGTTGTTTTGTGTTAATATACTTGGTTGTTCCTTGTGATGGTTTTAAGTATTTTGGCAGTAGTTCTTTCTGATAGATATTAAGAAAGATATTACCAAAATAAAGGAAAAATTAATTAATTTTAAAAAGCTTTATAAAAATAAGACGGCGGTTTACAGAGAAGGCAGACGTATAAATAGAAAACATACGACGGTAATTTGAACTTAGGACGTGGTAAATAAATACGACAGTAGTGTTGTAGGTACCGTCGTAGTACACTCCAAAATAATAAGTCGATAAATTAATCTATCGTGTCATGGTACATAGATTTCACACGTCGTTTTTTTGTAACATACCGACGTGGATTTCATTATAATATACGACGTGGATTCCATTAAAGAATAACCGACGTGGATGTTTGCAATTAGACGGCGGTATGTGTGTAAGGACCGCCGTGGGTTTTAAAGATTTATTGTATAAATTTGACGCTTTCTTTCAGTTTCAGTTTTCATTTAGGGTTCCAAGTTCTTCTGGAGGCTCGTCTTCCTCTCTCACAGACACACATGCATATCATCACTCTCTCTCACATCTCAAAGACAATAATTTGGATGTTAATGATGTATGCGTTTTGGTGTATCTCAAAGACACCAAAACGCACACATCATTAACTTTCAAAACATTGTCTTTCTCAAAGTTTGCCGTGATCAGTTCAGTTCTGGTTTCTTTTTGGATTTTGTGTATTTAAAATATTGTCTTTCTCACTTTGGTGGTTCAATTATGATCAGGATCCAAAGATCTCAATGGTAAGATATCATACCTCTTGGGATCTCATTTTAATTTTCGTAGGCCACCAACATTAAAAAATAAATAAAAATTAAGACGTCGGTTTACAGAGAAGGCACCGTCGTAGTACACTCCCAAAATAATAAGTCGATAAATTTATCTTTCGCGTCATGGTACATTGATTTAAAACGTCGTTTTTTTGTAATATACCGACGTGGATAATATGTATTATACGGCGCTGTATAATAACAGTTGGTCGTGTTTAGTTAGGAGTTAACATGGCAGGTTTTTTGGTGAACAGTCGTCTTTATTTTCTATGTCGGTGGTTTCATACCTGCTGTCATTCTTTTTTGGTTATATTTTAACTCTGAAAAATACCTTTTTAATAAGACGACGCTTTTTTATTTTTGTGCGTCGTTATAAAAAAATATTCAACAGTACCTCCATTTTTTAGTTGTTTAAGTCACTTATCCATGACGGTGTTTTGTTACCGTCGTCTTTTTAAAAACAACGACAATTTTTTGTTCTACCGTCGTCTTTTTTTGGTCGTCTTTTTCACTTTTTGTAGTAGTGCCCAACCTCATGACGTGCCGACCTTAGCCTCAAATTGGCGAAGATCTGTCCTCGAGACTCGTCAACCTCAATTGAGCTTCCTGCACCAATGCCATCATGATACATGGCGTCTATACCATTAGTCCATTTACACATCAAGTTATATTTCTCCTTTGCACAACAAATTATTATTTTCTTCGCTACTGCCCAAGTCCTTTTGCCACACTTGTTTTTTTTAAGGAGATTTGGGGACTCTTCATGGTTCTGATCTATAAGTTACTACAAAATTTATGATATGATTTAATATTGCCAACTTGGCCAAATTATTAAAATGCAACTCCCCATACATAACTCTTGTTTGGGGACTTGGGGGACTTATGTTTGTGAGGTAAAATACATCTAGGCCGAGCTCGGCTAAAGCGCGACGACAAAGTTGAGTTTAGGCCCATATGGTCAGGATTAAAGCACGATGATAGAGTTGAGTTGAGAACCCTTGGCATAACCCTAAAACTACATCTCTGTATAAAGAACAATTAATGCATTAAAACCAACTCATTCACTCAAAAATAACATTAGAAGGCTGGAGGAGGGGAGGGGAGAGATGCAAAGGGTTCTCCTACTCAACTATATCTTCATAATTGAAGAACAATTAAAATCTCAGGTTTTCATTACAGTACCCCAAAACACTTACATAGTGAATACAAACAAGCTTCTTAGAAGTGATGACAACATTACGAAAGTAATATACAATTATTTCATTTCTAAATAAAAAATAAAAAATTTATTTCATTCACCATCAGGAATTTACATCCACCGTTTCACTTTCTTGTCAAATATTCCTCCTCCATATGTAGAAATGAAAATCTCTTTGAGAAGGCGAAATTGCATCCCAATAAATAAGGCAACTGGAATGATGGCGAGGAAAATGATTGGGATAACAATCTGTAATCTGTCATGAAGCATAAGGAAAAGGCCAGAACAAAAGGCAACCATCATGGTAGCGATGGAGGTCAAGAGCGTTGAAAGGCCTATTATCATCTTTGTGGGTAAGGATTTGAGGAAATCATCTTCCGCATAACGTGATGTAAGGATTCCCAAAAACATTAGCACTGAAGTTACGGAAGAAAAGAGAGATATAGCATCTGAAACTATGAAAACCATAAACATCTTTTTATGTAAGAATATGGGAAAGCCTTCTCCGTCGTTTCCACCAGGAACTGTGAAGGCTGCAGCAAACATGATGGTAATAGTGAGAGCACCTACAACTGTACAAGAAGTTGCTGTATCTTTCATCCACTTTTCTCCTTCTTCCTTCAATGTCTTGTGGTTCTGGGTAAATAGTTCATGGGGCCCCTTACCCTCTTTATTGAAAGCTCCCACTCCCGAGGGTAAAACTACAATACTCTTAACCTCCTGCATTTCATTAAACAAAATCTAAAGTTCGTTGTGGCTACCAGGTAAATTAATTATAGAATCACTGCTTTTATGGAATGCAACATAATACAAGGAAGAAATACAAGAAGCATTGCTGACCACAATGTAATAAAAATTGTTTGATGCCAAACTGCATATGGTACCAAACTGAAATGAATCCTAAAATATTTGAAAGCTTAAATAGGTCCTTCCTTGTTCACTACTTTCCGAAATTGATAGAAGGGAGGTTGCTTTGCAATGGGTAGTGTTTGGATAATGGGGAACTTGGAAGTGCAAAATTTTAATTCTCTTTTCTTTTAAGATTTGATGACGAATCCTTGATTTGGAACTTTCTCTTATGCCAATACTCTGAGTTAAAGAGGCTAAGGGTTCTATCCTATCTTTGGTGAATCCATAGCCTGTGGTATGTAGCGCAGTGGAGGTTGTGGAAATCGACGGGGGAATTAAAATCGATTTTGGTGGTGGTGGGTATGGTTGCAATGTGCGGCAGAGTGTGGGCTTGGTTTAAGGCTGCTTGTGGGTTTGGTTGTTTTGTTTGTAGCTCAAGCGCGGGGGCTAAGGCAGAAGCTACCCGAGATGGACTACAGATTTATGTGCAGGAGATGCGTATTAAAACTGATTCAAAGGTAATGGTTGACATAATTATTGAATGAGAAAAATTGAGGGCTTCTTAGATATAGGTCCATTTTCATCGAGATATAATGGATGCAGTCAACATGCTCTCTTTTCAATTGCAGTCTAATCTCACCAACTAAGCAATTAGTATGTCCATAATTTTTAAACAATTTACAGGATATGCCACTATCATAAATGGAATTATATGAAAACACTTTCCTAAAATTCAATGTTTCCTTATATATATGTGTATGCATTTCCTTATATATATAATGCATTTTCCTTGTATATATATGTACCTGCCTTACAGGTAAGTGTTTTTTTCTTGAGTTTTCTTAAGCAGTTTTTTCTGGAGCTTCATATTTATATACATACGTACATGTCTTCCATGTAATAGTGTTTTTTTTTTGTTTTTCCAAAGAAATTTTGTATGGATTTTTATCTTAGTTGAGTTTAAAGATCCATACCAAGATATTATATGAGTTCAATTACCTGGGCTAAAGGATATAACTACCTAGACTAGAGGTAATTTATGGATTTAATTACCTGGACCAGAGGTAATTTATGGGTTTAATTACCTGCATACTACATAAGAGGTGTATGCATAGGTACCTTACCTATTGTTAAGGTATGAAGTTTTTATGAACTCTTATTACAAATTTTGATGTCGATATACCTTGGGAAAATTTCAAAATTCAATATATAGATTTGCAATTAAATTCAAATCAAATATGATAATTACCATGTTAAAGGACTTGCAATTAAATTAAATTAAAAATAATAAATAAATAAAAGTAAATATCAATAAATTGAAAAATGCATAAAATCTTATGTGGCGCAAAAGTCAAAGGACTTGGATCAACAACAATTTCTGCGTGGATTGCACCCAAAATCTCTCCTCATAATTGGACTTATGCCAAATTTTCTAAAAGATTTATCTCCTCAAATATAACAACCATCTTATCTGGGCATTTCTATTTCTAAAAGCAATACAGTTTTTTTTTTTTTTTTTTATAAATATTTTGAAAATTGGTTTCAACCATTCATGAAAAATAATTCTAAAAGAGATTTAAAAAAAACAAATTTATTTGGCACCAAATATAGAAAACAAGAGTGAAGGAAGAAGAAGATTTCAAAGATAAGCAAAAAATCTTGCTCATATCTACATGTCTGGGGGAAACTTTAGAGCTTTTGAAGTTACTACTCTATTTGTATACGTTTCTTCGACAACATATACCAACCCATAACCGCATTTATAAGCTGCCGCTCGAGCACCTAATATCCCACAACTAGCTCTAAATACAATGGATATACAAGAAAAGATATAGAATGAGGATATCTAACCTTGAACCATTGTCTTTCTCTCTGCATTTGCAAGGCTGCACCTGAAATACAATCAAGTTTTTCCGTTGGAGATAGCATCCCTGCAAGATGTAGCATATCATTTCCAAAAGCGTCTGAAAATGTTGTAATTAGATTTCTTTGACCAACCCCATATATAAGGCTATAAACTTTTTCCTGGCGACACTCAATTGAATAGTGAAATATGTTCCTTCCCATTAAATTGCTTCGCCACAATACATCTGGATCTACTTTACATAAACGAATAACGAACTCAGTAATCCCTCTTCGGACAGCTTGGAATACTGCTTCATAAACAAGGCCATCTTCCCTTTCTTTGATATCTACACGTTCTACTTCTCTTAACATGTATTTCAAAATAGATTGCCAGCGATGATGGATCCATTTCATTTCACGTATGTGGTTGATCCCTAGGTTGATGTCGAAGAAAATATTACAACCACTTTTTATAGAAATAAAATAAGTTGACAATTTATAAAGTTGATAAATAAAAATCAATGTGCAAAGACACCAACATATAAATATGGAAATGAATGTTGCATACCTAAAAGGTTGTGGAGGGTAGAAGGAATCCCCTGCAATAAACCTAAGAGTGCAATGCAGATCAAAAATCACAAGAAAAGCGAGAAAAAGAGAAGTGCGATCTACGAAAGAGCTAAGCTAAGCTATTACATTTCTTTTGCCTCCGTTTTTCTCCCCAGTTTGACTCGATTTATCGGTTCTACAGTTCCGATGCACACCCCTAAGTCAATCCCATTTTTTTTATCATTGTTTGAGTAAAATTTAAGCTTTCATTAATTCAAAGCGGACAAAACATATCCTGTGAAAGAAGAGGAATCACCCAACTCGATGCGTCCTCAACCCAAGAGATGAAATATGTACAATTTAGTGCATACTTTTCAATGGAATGAGCTACTTGGTGATAAGAACTGTAGGGTTTGAATATTTGGATGATTGTATTTTTCGCTTTATAAGGATTTACATAAGTGCTTTATAAGGAAATAGATACAATAAAAAAAAAAAAAGGAATATATGCTTATGATACGGGGATATGTCAACTAAATTAAATAGGAAATAAATCACCTAGTTAACTCACGTCAACACTCCTCCTTACGTTGGTGCATATGCTCAACTTTGTAATTGGGTTATGAAATACTTGTTCAGAAACAGTTTTTGTCAAGACATCTGCTAACTACTCTTCTGATTTAAGAAAATGCATGCAAATAATCTTGTTCTTAATCTTCTCTTTGATGAAGAATCTGTTGGCCTCAACATATTTTGTCCAATCATGTTGAACTGGATTATGAGCAATATCAATTGCAGAGTTATTATCACAATTAACTAGACATCGTAAGTTTTATGTACATACAAAGATCTTCGAAAACGGACAAGTGTACAATTTTCGGTGATTAAGTTGGTTCTTTGACGCTCATTTCATACTTTCAATTTCAAATATCATTTTTCTGATTGGTAGAAGACCTAGGGTTTGAATCTTGGTGAATCATGACAATAAGTCTTCATCTCAACAAAAAAAAAAAAAAGACAATAAGTCATTTTCGGCTATGGAGATAGAGATTTTGAAACTACAAAACCTAATGACCTAGGTGACTTGGGGATGAAGAATGTGATTAGTGTGAATATAGCTGTTTATGAACATATATATGCTTCCAAAATCACAATATGTTGGCACAAAGTTTTAATTCGTCGATTAGATTATATATGAATAGTAAAAGAAAGAAAGAAAAAATTATATACACTTGTTTACCATTCTTTTGTTCTTCATTTGTTATGTTAGACTTGGAAACCCTCATTAAATATTTTGTGTTAAATATTTTACGCATCATGTCAAACTATTATTTTATGCACAACCATGAATATGAAACCACAGGTCGAGCCTTTACCATAAGATGAACATGCCATGTTCACACGAGAGTATTATATGTGCGAGGTGCAAAGCATGAATGTGCTTTGCTATATATTTTATTTATATTTATTTTTTTAATATCACAACGTCTTATTGATTATTATTTTTTATACATGCTGCTTATCTTGTAACAATTTGATTATGTTTTTCTCAAAAAAAAAGTTATTGTTTATGAGCATACTAGAACAATTTTCTTTCACCAAACTATGTCATGATGAACTTCTTATTAAACAGATGCATTATTGCAAAAGTCTGAAAAAATGACAAGAATATATATACAGAAAATGATTGCATTTGATTAAACCAAAGCTGGGGTTTCGAGATCTAGCAAACCTGAGAAACTGATATTACTTTGGTTACCCAGTTCATTTTCTGGATTTTGAACATTTTCACTAACATCAGGGATTGCAGGAGGTTGTATGTGTATACCTATCAAGAAAAGACAACAAGCTTAGTCAATAAATTTTATTTTTTTGAGTAAAACTGAAACTTTCATTAATTCAAAGAGAAGAAAAGATATCATGTGACAGAAGAGGAATCACCCTCGGTGCCTCCTCAACCCAAGAGATGAAATTTGTACACTTTAGTGCATACTTTGCAATGGAATGAGCTACTTGGTGCTAAGAACTGTAGGGTTTGACTATTTGGATGATTGTATTATTCAACATGAGAAGGAATATATAAGGATATGTCAACTAAACTAATTTAGGAAATAAATCTCCTTGATTTCTGGACAATGCTTGGCTCCTGATATATCAGGAGCCATTCCTCCTCCATACAAGATGTGGCTTTCTAAAAAAATGACACCTGTTTTTTTTTTTTCTTTTTTCTTTTTTTTTTCCTTTTCTCACAGACTCTCTTTCTCTCTTCTCTCCATCTCTTTCTTCCACCATTCCCAAAATTTCCAAAACTCCCCAATAAATAACTCAATAAAATTAAAAAGGAGAGAAATCAATACATAGTGTTTGGGTGATGATGATGGAGGAGCAGCGATGGGAAGAGAAAGGGGCTGAAAATTTCTTCTAAAGAGTTGCAGGGGAAGAGACAGAGATGGGGAGAAGAGAGAAGAGAGAGCTGGGGGAGGAGAGGAGAGTGGGTGAGAAGAGAGAGAGGTAGAATCGGTGAAAAAAAAAAGAACAAAAAAGAAACATGGGAAGAGAAGAGAGAGCTGGGGCGAGTGGGTGAGACAAAAAAAAAAGGAAAAAAAAAGAGACATGGGAAGAGACAAAAAAAAAAGGAAAAAAAAAGAGACATGGGAAGAGACAGAGATGGGGAGATGAGAGAAGAAGAGAGAGCTTGGGGAGGAAAGGAGAGTGGGTGAGAAGAGAGAGGGAGGGTCAGTTAAATAAAAAAATAAAAAAAAAAACACAGGTGTCATTTTTTTAAAAGGCCACATCTTGTATGAGGAGGAATGGCTCCTGATATGTCAGGAGCCAAGCATTGTCCTTTCCGTAAACTAATTTAGGAAATAAATCTCCTTGATTGTATTATTCAAAATGGAATTTAATTTTACTGTAGCTACAGTACACTGGTTATAGTACCGGCCTCCTATATCTTCTCCCTCGTGAGAGAAACCAGATTTTTCTGGCTCTCTCTCTCCACAGCGCACACTCAATTTCAATTGGCGATTTGGTCACCGTCCGGTATCCAATTCAAATGAAATTGGTTGTAAAAGTTTCATATCGATGCCCCCTACCTAACCCAGCCCATTTTCCAGCTCAAAAACCCAAGAATTCGTGGCTGGAACCACTAGAAGTGTCGATGGTTTTCGAAGTTTCCGACTCCGTTTCCGTTGACTTCGACCACCGTTTTCGTCGAGTAAGGTATGAAACTTCATCTACTCTTCGTGCTCTATCCATTTATGTTGGTATTGTAGATCGATTTTGAAGTTTTACAGATCGTTCAATATACCCATATTATACCAACGGTTTTGGCTTCGTTCCGGCTAGTTCCGGTTAGTGTTTGACCATGGTCCAAGAATAAAAATGACTCCCCTTGTTAGTCCGAATGTATTGGTATAGGTATTATAGGGTGTTTCGGGAATTTTCCAATCGTCGGAATTTACTCTGGGCACCCACGCGCTGCCCGCGCATGTGGCAGCATGTGGGCATTGTTTGATTGCCCGATTTGGTCCTAAAATAATTCTCATGTCATCCCGAGTATGACTATGCTCAAATTTGAATTTGGTTACCGTTTGATTGTCGATCGGATTACGCTTATTAGGCGTTATCCAGGTTTGATATGTTCGGACCGTTGGAGCGATTCCATTTTCAAATATGTTGATTTAGGGACCTCTAGGATCGTGTAGGAATTCACGGATCGTGAATCGGAGTCCCAGATGCTTCGATTCAATAACTTAAAGTTTGCGAAAAATGTTGACCGTCCGATCGTGCGATCGTGAGCAATCCAACCGCTCGATCTAGACCAAACTTGTAAGATGTTGAACCCGTAGGAACTTTCAGATCGGAAATCAGAGGTCGTGGGCCCTTCTGGCCCAGTTGACCAAGTTTGGGCAATTTGGCCCCTCAGTTGATCGTGAATCTTCCGAGGTATTTTCCTCCCTCAAGAAGTACTAGAACGACCTTATAAATGAGTAATGACCGTTATTTGAGTTATTTCGATTATGTTGGGATTATGAGATTGTTTTATAGTATCTTATGGAATTGTTGAGATATTATTTTGATAATTGAAATTATGGAATAGATGAGCATGGGATACTTGATTGGTGGGTTGTGAAAGTGAGCCTTGGGTCTCGGCTATAATTATTAGGAAATGAGTGGACGTTTGTTTTTAAGTGTACTTCGTTCTTCTAGTATGGAATTTCTTGCATAAGTGAGTTTTGATTACAAATTCATTTAATTTGGGTGAATGAGGATATGGGATCTCTAAGGGTTATTATTTATCATTAATTAATATTATTATGATTATTATTAAAGTATACGGATTGGGTGATATCAAGCTATTTACGAAAGTCTATTATTTTAATTGTGAAATATAGTATCTTATGGAAATTAACTGTAAAAAAGTTATGATTACTATTTGAATTATTTTTGGGTCTTTATGGAATATATGTTTGAGAGTTTATTTCCTATACTATGGATAAATATTTCGGAATATTGAATCAAGGAAGGGAATATTATTTTATAATATTTAAAAAAGGGTTATAAACCTCACCATCATATGTACCCTCCCTAGTCACTATACCCACACGTGGGGTTGAACTTTCCGGCGTGCGGGTTTCCTTGGTTACTGATTCTGAAATTGATGGATACTTGGAGATTGTGTGGTATGGATACGTCGTAACCCAGGCACCCTTGACGGACTGTTACCATAGACCCTTAGCGGGGTAGTCTGCGCGCGTAGGACTTGTCACAGACACACAAGTATTGAGGATTCTGCTGTGCGTGCTGGTAGCCCATTCCCCTAGTTGGACGGCTTGTCCCTGGCCACATGGTTGTTAAGGAGTCCTCCGTGTGGTTCAGCCAAACGATTCCCGCGATGAATTGTTTTCCCCGGTACATGATGTGTACTATCATATGTACCTCCCATTGAATACTAATACTTGGGAACAGTGGGCATGGATACTTGGATACATAGAAATGGATAGCTGGTTAGTCTGCGCACATAGGACTTGTCACAGACGCACGAGTATTGAGGATTCTACTGTGAGTGCTGGTTAGCCTAGAACCTCGGTTGGACGGCTCATCCCAGGCCATATGGTTGTTGAGGATTCTTCCATGTGGTCTGGTCAAAATATCCCTGGATTGGATTCTTTTCCCCCGGTACATTATGATGGTAAGAGGTGAGTGTTTATATATATATATATATATATATGTGTGTGTGGATTCGTTCCGGGTTGAGACTCTTGAGATTGTGCTTCGTGAGTACTCTGCACAGGTATGAATGTTTAAGTCATGGATTGGAAAGTGTTGTTCGGCAACATACGCCTTGGATAGGATATGGTTGTGGGGATGAACTGACATAAGGGAAGGAATTTATAATGTGTTAAGTGTGTTTTGTCGGATTTGAAGTTGTAGATGAATCTAAAATTAATCATTCGTTTTACTTTAAATAATCGTATATCATCTGAAATCGTGATTGTCGACATAAGAACTAGATGTGGCTTGATCCCTCACAAAAGGGTACGTAGGTAGCCTGGGTGCAGCGAAAAAATAAACTGTTTGAACTGTGCTTGCATTGTCCTAAGAGTAGATTTGAATTTTGGAAGGAGAAAGAAATTCTCAGATTTCTGTTACGATATTTGTTATGGTTGTACAGTTTTGTAAAGGAGTTCAAAAGCAAAAATGTTTTAGAAAATGTTTGGTTATAAGGCCATAGGCTTGTTTATTTGTCGTGTGTAACGTACTTTGTGCATGCTGATGTTTGGGAATCTTAAACTGTGTTTTTGACAGGTTGAAAATTTTGGTAAATGTCCGTTTTTCAAGAGAGACTCTACTGAAATTTCGGCAGAAAGTCTCGTCCCTCTTTTCCTTTGTTTGGAAAAGAGGCTATATCGTTAGTAAGTGGGTTCGGTATCAGCATGATGTTGGAAATACCACCGGATTCGTCATGAATTTCGAGGAATTCGGGGTGAGTCCTGTCATTGCAATGGAATGAGCTACTTGGTGCTAAAAATGTAGGGTTTGAATATTTGGATGATTGTATTATTCTCCGTGAAAAGGAATATATAAGGATATGTCAACTAAACTTAGGAAATAAATCTCTTTGATTTCCATAAATTATTAACTCACGTAAACACTTCCCCTCACGTTGGTGCATACACATGGACAATATGCCAAATAAGGATGGCCACAGTTCGGTTCGGTTCACACCTAGAACTTAAACTAGATTCAAAACTATTCATTTGGCCCCGTTCAGTCTAGTTACTAGCTAACACTGACATTTAACCGAACGACCAAGGATAGGTCTTCGTCCAATTCGGTTCCCTCGGTTTTAGCTGAATTTAAGCACAATTATTTTTTTGAGGATTTTTTGAGATTCAAGCCAAACACTTCCATAGCTTTTGCTATGACGAGCCAAAAAAACCAATAGAGTTAAAGATAAACACAGATCTGCTCATCCAATATAGAAATAGAGATACAAATAATAAAAAAATTATTTTTTTATTTTTTGAATAGAAACGATTTGTATTCAAAGAAAAGTGTCAAAAACGAAGGTCAAAAGAAACACAACCAAAAGAAGCAAGGCCAGAGGAAAACCACAAAGCCAAGCAACCCAAAAACGAAACAACTAAAGCAAAGACCAAACCCTAGGAAACAACAGCCAGCAAGTTGCGCATAATTATAGGGTAGGGTATATTCCTAAAAGCGAGGGAAGTTGATGCCCAGAGAGCAGCCCAAAACTTCACTCTATCCCATAACTCGTCCACTCCCACTCCCTTATAGTTCTCGAAAATTCTTCGGTTACGTTCCAACCATAGGTTCCAAACCACTGCCTGCATCAGACTTCCCCATAGAATTTTAGCTTTTTTTCCTTTTCCCAAGGCATCAAAGTTGATGGAGAAAAGATCAAGGCAACCTTTCGGAATAACCCACACCAAATTAACTTCCTTCAGTAAAGTCTCCCACAGCTTAATAGAGAAAGTGCAGTGAAGGAGAAGGTGGTCCACACTCTCCCCCGCCTTATTACAGAGGGCACACCAATGAGGGCTAAGGCACATGTAAGGGCGTTGTCTTTGTAAAGTATCACCTGTATTTAGTCTTCCCAGCACCACTTGCCACACAAAAACCTTAACTTTCGGAGGAGTCTTGGCCTTCCAGATTTGGTTATAAGGAGAGAAAAGCTCACCTGCTCCAGCATTCTGAATATGTGAGTAAAAAGAGTGGCAAGAGAAAAGGCCGGAAGGGTCTAACTTCCATCTTCTCTTATCCAATCTAGAGTTGACCAGCCTCACCCCTTCCAGTAAGTCCATCAATCTAGCCACCTCCCCAAACTCTAATTCGTTGAGATTCCTCCTGAAACCAAAATCCCAGCTAAGGGGGAACCTATCCGATTCCACAAAGGAGGAAATATTGTGATTTTGCTTCCTGGACAAATTGAAAAGTCTCGGAAACACCTCTCTCAAAATCCCTCCCCGGCTTCAGTCGTCCTCCCAAAATCTAACCCGATCACCACCCCCCACCATGAAACCGCAGCCTTGAAGAAACCGATTATAGCCACTAGAAATGTCTCTCCAAGGACTACGACTAGACCCACAAGTCGCAGATTTAGCGTCCCACCCATTTGGTTCCACTCCGTAAATGCTTCTTATCACATTGTGCCATAGGGCATGAGGTTCATTGGGAAACCTCCACAACCACTTTGCCCTCAACGCCTCACTCCTAGCCTTCAAAGAACCCACCCCTAACCCTCCAGCAGATTTTGCTTTACTCACAACCTCCCAGCTCACAGCATGATTATTTTTCCCATCCAAACCTTCCCACAGGAAGTCCCTCATAAGCTTCTCAGTTCTTTTGGCTACTCCAATGGGAATTGAAAACGCAGATAAATTGAAAACGCAGAAGAAGAAATAGAAAAGAAAACAAAATAGAAAAACATATAAGCAAGTTATTGCCTCTTTATTATTATATCACTTGTTGTTGAGCTCAAAACCAACAGATAGAAAATGACAACACCTCGACACTTCATATCTTATATCATGTACATCAAAATCTAGAACCAAAGTTTGGATCTTCAAAACGAAGACAGAAAGAGTGAAACAAAAAACGAAAGAAAAACAGAGAAACAAAGGAATAAAGAAGGGGAAGAAAAGAGAGGAAATGAAGAAGAAGGGAGATAGGAAAGAAAAGAGAGAAAAAGAGAAGTGCGGCTCTAAGAAAGAGGTAAGCTAAGCTATTACATTTCTTTTGCCTCCGTTTTTCTCCCCAGTTTGACTCGATTTATCGGTTCTACAGTTCCGATGCACACCCCTAAGTCAATCCCATTTTTTTACCATTGTTTGAGTAAAATTTAAGCTTTCATTAATTCAAAGCGGACAAAACATATCCTGTGAAAGAAGAGGAATCACCCAACTCGATGCGTCCTCAACCCAAGAGATGAAATATGTACAATTTAGTGCATACTTTTCAATGGAATGAGCTACTTGGTGATTAGAACTGTAGGGTTTGAATATTTGGATGATTGTATTTTTCGCTTTATAAGGATTTACATAAGTGCTTTATAAGGAAACAGATACAATAAAAAAAAAAAGGAATATATGCTTATGATACGGGGATATGTCAACTAAACTAAATAGGAAATAAATCACCTAGTTAACTCACGTCAACACTCCTCCTTATTGGATATCTACATGTTTTACCACTTCACACATGTCATCCAAAATATTTAGCGAGCGATCATCGATCAATTTCATTTCACATATGTGGTTGATCCCTAGGTTGATGTCGAAGAGAATGTTACAACCACTTTTTATAGAAATAAAATAAGTTGACAGTTTAAAAAGTTGATAATAAATAAATAAATAAATGTGCAAAGATATATAAAGATGGAAATGAATGTTGCATACCTAGAAGGTTGTGGAGAGTAGAAGAAAGCCCCTGCAATAAACCTAAGAGTGCAATGCAGATTAAAAATCACAATATGTTGGCACAAAGTTTTAATTCGTCGATTAGATTATATATGAATAGTAAAAGAAAGAAAGAAAAAATTATATACACTTGTTTACCATTCTTTTGTTCTTCATTTGTTATGTTAGACTTGGAAACCCTCATTAAATATTTTGTGTTAAATATTTTACGCATCATGTCAATCTATTATTTTGTGCACAACCATGAATATGAAACCACAGGTCGAGCCTTTACCATAAGATGAACATGCCATGTTCACACAAGAGTATTACATGTGCGAAGTACAAAGCATGAATGTGCTTTGCTATATTTTATTTATTTTTATTTTTTTTAATATCACAACGTCATATTAAGATCTAAGTTCTTGTTTATGAGCCTACCAGAACAATTTGATTATTAAGATTTCAGTTCTTTCTACCTAATACATGCTGCGCATCTTGTAACGATTTGATTATGTAATAATATATCATCTTTTTCTACCCACACAAAAAATTTCTTGTTTATGAGCATACTAGAACAATTTTCTTTCACCAGATTTCTTTTTGCGCCAAACTATGTCATGATCAACTTCTTATTAAACAGATGCATTATTGCAAAAGTCTGAAAAAAAGACAAGAATATATATACAGAAAATGATTGCATTTGATTAAACCAAAGCGAGGGTTTCGAGATCTAGCAAACCTGAGAAACTGATATTTCTTCGGTTACCCAGTTCATTTTCTGGATTTTGAACATTTTCACTTTCATCAGGTATGTGTATACCTGTCAAGAAAAGTGGACAAGCTTAGTCAATAAAATTTATTTTTTTTAGTAAAACTGAAACTTTCATTAATTCAAAGAGAAGAAAACATATCATGTGATAGAAGAGGAATCACTCTTGGTGCCTCCTCAACCCAAGAGATGAAATTTGTACAATTTAGTACATACTTTGCAGTGGAATGAGCCATTTGTGCTAAGAACTGTAGGGTTTGAATATTTGGATGACTGTATTATTCTCCGTAAGAAGGAATATATAAGGATATGTCAACTAAACTAAATAGGAAATAAATCACCTAATTAAATTAGGAAATAAATCTCCTTGATTGCCATAAATTATTAACTCACGTAAACATTCCTCCTAAAGTTGGTGCATACACATGGCCAATATGCCCAATAAATGTGGCTATAGTTCGGTTTTGCTTCCCACCCATAACTGGAACCAGAATCGAAAATATTCATCTGATCCATTTCGGTCTAGTTTCTAGCTAACACTGACATTAAACCGAACGGCCTAGGACAGGTTTTGGTCTAGTTCGGTTCTCTCGGTTTTAACCAAATCTGAGCACAATTAATTTTTTGAGAATTTTTCGAGATTCAAGCCAAACACTTCCTTAGCCTTACTATGAGGAGCCAAAAAAACCAATAGAGTTACCGATAAACACAGATCTGCTCATCCAAGATAGAAATAGAAATACAGATAAATTGAAAACACAGAAGAAGAAATAGAAAAGAAAACAAAATAGGAAAACATAGAAGCAAGTTATTGCCTCTTTACTATTATATCTCTTGTTGTTGAGCTCAAAACCAGCAAAAAATGACAACACCTCGACACTTCATAGCTTATATCATGTACATCAAGATCTAGAACCAAAGTTTGGATCTTCAAAACGAAGACAGAAAGATAGAAACAAAAATCGAAGAAAAAAAAAGAAAAACGAAAGAAAAACAGAGAAACAAAGGAATAAAGAAGAGGAAGAAAAATAGAGGAAATAAAGAAGGGAGATAGGAAAGAAAGAGAGAAAAAGAGAGGTGCGGCTCTGACCTAAAGATAGAAAGAGGTAACCTAAGCTATTACATTTCTTTCTCCCCGGTTTGACTCGGTTTACCTGTTCTACGGTTCCAATGCACACCCCTAAGTCAATCCAATTTTTTTTTTTTTTTTTTGAGTAAAATTGAAGCTTTCATTAATTCAAAACGGACAAACATATCCTATGAAAGAAGAGGAATCATCCAACTCGGTGCGTCCTCAACCCAAGAGATGAAATATGTACAATTTAGTGCATACTTTTCAATGGAATGAGCTACTTGGTGATAAGAACTATAGAGTTTGAATATTTGGATGATGTATTTTTCTCTTTAAGGAGGAATATATAAAGATTTACATGTGTGGTTTATAAGGAAATAGATACACTAAATAAAAAGGAATAAATGCTAATAATACTGGGATATGTCAACTATACTACATAGGAAATAAATCACCTAGTTAACTCAAGTCAACACTCCTCAAGTTGGTGCATACACATCACCAATATGCCCAACTTTGTAATTGTGTTATGAAATACTCATTCAGAAACAGCTTTTGCTAACTACTCTTCTGATTTTACAAAAGGCATGCAAATACTCTTGTTCTTAATCTTCTCTTTGATGAAGAAGCTATCGGCCTCAACATGTTTTGTCCAATCATGTTGAACTGGATTATGAGCAATATCAATTGCCGAGTTATTATCAAAAGTAACTAGACATCGTAAGCTTTACGTACATACAAAGATCTTCGAAAATGGAAAAGTGTGCAATTTTCGGTGATTAAGTTGGTTCTTTGACGCTCATTTCATACTTTCAGTTTCAAATATCAGTTTTCTGATTGGTAGAAGACCTAGGGTTTGAATCTTGGTGAATCAAGACAATAAGTATTTATCTCAAACAAAAACAAAAAAGACAATAAGTCATTTTCGGCTATGGAGATAGAGATTGGGAAACTACAAAACCTACTGACCTAGGTGCTGACCTAGGTGACTTGGGGATGAAGAATATGATTAGTGTGAACAGTGGCAGAGGTAGAGTTTGGTATTTGGGGGGGCCACAAGCTTAAAACTATGAGATTTTTTGTGCAATCTATACTATACTTTTTATAGAGTCAAAGAGGTGAGAAGATGGTAGGGGTGGCCAGACCATCTCAGGCCTATGAACAGCTCCGCCCCTGAGTGTGAATATAGCTGTTTATGAACATATATATGCTTCCAAAATTGTGGCTTATATGTTAATGCTACTTTTACCACAATTCTACACCATGTGGACCATCCTAATAAGCTTTAACACTAGAGTTGTTGATGTGTCATGTCTTAAAACGGACATATTAATAGAATGGTCTAGATGTTGCAAAATGCGCGTAAACGCACAATCTCTTAATATAGCAACTCATAATCCATCATATTATAGGCTATGGGTAAATGTTTATGGATGAAAATTTCTTAGATCTGTGTTGGATGACCTTCCTATTTATTGCATTAATTTTGTTCTTTCTTTTTATCTACTCTTTTGTTTATTTATTTATTTTTGGTCAAATTCTTTCCATTTATTCTTGAAATGGGGAGGGAGGGAGGATGAAGAAGCGCACGAGGAAAAAAAACCGGGGGGAGGGGGGGAACTTTCAGGAGGAAGGAGGAGATTGGGGGTGATGAAGAGCAGAGGAGGAGTGAGGCAAGAAGATAAACGTTTGGCAATTTTATTTATATTAGTGTTACAATTGAAACTATGAAAATTGGGGAAGATAAAATGTTAGCAAAATATACATGGGATATAATGAACGTGATTGTAGCAAGAGAAAAGAGAATGTATTACTAACAGTCATAGATCCACTGTTGCCAGAATTTGAGCGGCGTCCCACTCAGGAATACCGAAGGGATATCTGCCAATACAAATATAGGGGATTCGCCCGTCGGACCTTTAGTAATGGCCAATTGTGGGCAGCGGTGAAGTAAGTGCCAGGCAATATCTATTATTAGAAAAACAAAACAAAACAAAAAACAGGAATTGTGAAAGTTAAAGCTTGAATTTTGGCAAATAAAAAAAGTTAAAGCTTGAATAATAAATAAATAAATAATGTGGGTTTGGGTTGGTTGAGAACTTTACCAAATTGTTTGGCATAGAAACAAAAGCAAACAAGTCCAGCGCCATAAGGGCCATTCTTTGGCATTAGGTCTTCGATCGGAGTGAGGGGATACAGATAATGAACGATATCCCATAAGTCATTCTTAGCAGCGAAGAGAATTGGCGTCAGACCGTGGGACTGTTCTACCTTGCCAAGTAGTAGTAGATTCCTGTTCTCTCCAACCATGCATTTAACCATTTTGAGACTTAATCTTGCAGCAAAATGAAGAGCTGTCCAACCAAAATATTGTATTTCCAAGTCTTTAGCTGTCATATCCTCATGTCCAACCAACTTTTCCACCATATGCTCATGTCCCAACTTGGTTGCAATGTGAAGAGCTGTCTCTCCTGTTGAAGATCTTGCTCTTATTGCATTGGGTTTTTCTCTAAGAATCTTTTTCGTTTCTTCCCAATCATCGATCTTAACAGCAGCAAAGAAAGGACGGAGCTCATTGTTCTCATCTGTCAAGTATATTTTATATATATATGTTTGGACATTAATTATTCGCATCTATTATATATCAAAATAACTCTAAACTAATATATGTTTGGCTGAATAAAAAATAATTTGGAAATTAGAGGTTTATATGTATTCAGATCAAGTCTTTGCAAGGAAGGAGCACATTAACATTTGAGTATTCTTTGTTCTTTTTTTAACAGTATACCTGGGTTGTTTGATGAGTTTGCAGACTCAACAGATCTCCGTTGTGTCTTGAACGTTTTGGCCAAAATATCCCAAGCATCATTGGCTGAAATGATCTCCTTAATAAAGAAAAACGCATCCGGCCCACAAGAAATTTGGATCGCATGTAACGCCGCGGCAGTCTTCTTCCTCCAAGCGAACTGATCAGCTTCTTCTGGTACAAGAGGTTCAGCTGTAGCCTCCACTACGTCCCAAAGGTCTTGAGCCAGCAAGTAATTTTTAACCAACGCACTCCAATGCTCATAGTTATCTATGCTAAGAACATCAACAACGATTGCACCCGCAGGAACCAGGCCTTTCACCATTCTTAGTCCCGCCCAGGCTTGCTATTTTTTTTTCTTTTAAATTTTGAAAAGGACATTTGCATATTTGGGGTTGAGCACATCTTACAGTACTGACATTTCTTTTGTTTCTTATCCTTGTCCTTTTCCATGTCTTAGCTGGCAAAACTTTTTTTATCTCGTAACCTGGGCAAAAGGTTGCTATGCGAAAAGGAATAGCCAACCAAGGCATAAGCGTGTGATAACTCACAAGTAGGGCTCGTCAATGGCCCGGCCCAAATTTAATGGACTTGGGCCGGATCGGGCCGGACTTTAAAGAGGAGAGAGAAAATATCGGGCCGGGTCGGGCTGGATTTTTTTAGAAAATTCAAAGCCCAAGCCCATCTCATGAGTCGAGCTTGAAAAAACCCATCGGGTCAGGCCGGGCTAAGCCCAATGGGCCGGGCCGAAATGGGCCTAAAAAATAGTAAGTGTAAAAAAAATTTATTTATTTTATAAGAATGGTATGAATAAATATGCAAATATTTGATGATGTGTTAAAGAAAAGTATGATTATATTTGGTGGTATGATTATGTTTGGTGATATGATATGTTGTTCGTTTTATTATATATATATAACTGTTGTATTAATAAATGACACAAATTAATGTGCTAATCATCCAATTATAAACTAGGAATGAGTAGAATTTAATAGAAACACAATTTTTCAAACAAGTAACACACACACACACACAAATGAAAGAGGGGGATTTGTCATTCAAGTGATGTAATCCTAATCATAAACCCTTATTTATACATAATTATATATGTATACGGGCCTAACGGGCCGGGCTTTTGTGGGCGGGCCGGGCCGGGCCGGGCTTTAATGGGCTTAATCGGGCCGGGCTTCAAACACCTAAGCCCAAGCCCAGCCCAAGCCCAAGCGGGCCGGGCCCTCTTAAAGCCCATAACGGGAGGCCCTCTTAAAGCCCATAACGGGCCGGACCGGGCTTTTTTACGATGGGCCGGGCGGGCCAAATCATGTAATCAGAGAGAGTCTGCCTATCTTAGTGGTACCCATATGTAATGCTTTTCTCCAGCTCATATTGTCTTGCTTTGGCCCTCCTGGACCATTGTGGACACGTATCCTCATCATCATATTCCTTTCCGACCTATTCGTACTCATCCTCCACAATCATGTTATGCAAAATTATATACGTTATCATGATTAAGTGGAGGTTGTCCTTGCACCACAGACGTACAGGGCCCCGATAAATAGCCCATCGAGCCTGTACTATTCCAAATGCTATTTCAAAATCCTTCCTATACGCTTCTTGTATTTGTGTAAAAAGCCACTTCTTTGAGTTATCATGAGAAGAAATGGTCTTCAAATTTATTTTGGGAAAATGGATAGAAATGTAAGTATCTTCACCAAAATCTTTGTTTTTTTTCAACTCAATATGTGAGTACTATTTATCTTTGTTTTAGTTAATAGATAATAAATTTTTTGGGCTAACATGTTTCTAGGTAGAAGAACCAAAGAATGCTACTAACCAAACTGTCATTAGGAGCTTAGATATGCAGAGAGTAAGGTATGCATAATAATCTCTAATTTTTATTATTTCATAATATTAGTAAGTGATTGTACATGTCTTGTTATTAAAGGGAATTGTAGGGTAATGGTAGAATAGGAAAGGGAAAGAACAAAAAAGAACAAAATTGATTAAAAAGTATTAAAAAGCAAAAGGAAGTGTAGGTGAAGAAAAGGAGAGTGGAAAAATCACCTCCTAAATTAAATTATTTATATTTTTGATCCTATTCAAATGTAGAGTAAATGATGTGCGTGCAGTGTGACATTAGTGTAAATATCCTTGGACAAGTGGTTGTACATCACCAGTAAGCCGAAGACAACACAGACAACATGTTCTTCCCCGTTTTGAGTGCCCCATTTTGATAGCCATATTCATGACGGTGTGGCTTTCCATGTGAAAATTGTCCAAACCCGGACTGACCCGCTAGTAACTTCATTTTTCCACCACCATTGCCCTTGTTTTCCTCATTTTTCTTCTCACCGCAATAGCCACCGTCGTTGCCGCTATTGCCGTCGTTACCATTGTGATCGTGGTTGTCGTAGGTGCCTTCAAGCATCTCAATTTGAACACCCATCTCAAGCTTCTCAGTTTGAACAAGCGTCTGAAGCTGCTTTGTTTGAACAAGCCTCCCAGTCTCAAGAACCAAATTCGTCTCGGCCTTTACAAGCTTCCCCACAAAGGAAAGTTAGGCTTAAGTCTCCAGCTAAGAGGAAAGCCTTCCTGGCAAAGTTTAAGCCATCAAGATATTGAAAATCTCTCCTCTGTTTTGATGTTTTGCTGTGTCTTGGTGGACACATGTGTTTTTGGGTAGAAACCTTCTGTTTTGTATTTTATTGTCTACTCTTTTTTTTTGGGTACAAACTATTTGGCATTGCCATGGATTAAACAGGTGCATATGAGGTCTTTTGTATTTTGTTTTGGCATTGCCATGGTTTAAACATGTGCTTAGAAAGTATTTTGAGTTATGTATATACAATATATGTACAAGACTGTGTACAATTTATGTACAAGTTATTAATCAATGGCAGTTGAAAAGCTCTTAAATGTTTGCAGAATTAGTGGTGCTTACAAAAGTGTCTAGTCTTAACCATTACAAAAGGGCTTTGAAACCATTACATTTGCAAAATGCTACAGCCATTACATAAGGCTCTCATCTCCCTAAATTGCCATTCAACTACGTGCATTACACAACCTTACCTAACTTTCAAACATACCACATTGCCTAACTTTCAAACATACCAATTGCCTAACTTACATTACCCAACATTGCCAAACCAAACCATAAACACAAAGGCCCAAGAAATAAATAGAGCAATCCACAACTTCTTCTCTCTTGCTCTTGCACGCACAATCTAATCTTCAACTTCTCTCTTTGTAGCAGCCAAGCCATCAGAGCTCTCTCACGGCGAGGCATTTCAATATCAACCCATACAAAAAACCCACAACTGTTTTTCCCCCTCCGCATTCAAACAACAATTCCCTCACATTCTCAAAAAAATTTGTCCAATTTTCGATAAACTAGAAAATCCAAAACCTACCTCTGACTTTGGACACACAAAGAACCTCCGAAGTGGGTTGGACTCTGTCCAAGAAGAGAGGAGATTGTTATTTGGGGTCCACTCCTTAAGTCTCCAGCTTAGATTAGGATTGTCAACACATGTGGGGTCCACTATGCCACGTAGGATGCTGACTAAGGTCAGCAATTGGCCACCGTGGATGATTTGACCATAATGCCCCTGCCACGTCAGCTATTTTGACGGTCTTTTAGATAGCGTTGACGGTGGGGGGTTAAGTGGAACACAAAACCACGGTCAAGGGGGTTAAGTGAGCCATTTTAACTTTGGGGGGGTTAAGTGAGATTTGACCGAAGTTTTAGGGGGTGCTACAGTAAATAAGCCTTTTATATACGTAGAGGTTTAGGCATTTGCACTTACACATGTGAAGTGATGTGCGTGTGTGGGTTGCGTCAGTGGTACGCGTAGATGAACGTTTTGGACATGGGAGAGAGTGAGAAACTTCCTTGTAAGTTGCAAGGTCTAAAATATCGATGATATCGGAAATATCGGTAGTCTAAAAACACAGAAATTTCTATGGAAATATCGGGATATTATCGATATCAATAAAAATTGAATAAAAACCACAGAAATTGTAAGAAGAACTTGGAAATTTTTATTGGAACTTTGGAGAATTTTTATTTAGTCAATTATCTATTAGTTTATCACAAAAAAATTAGAAGGAAATGCATTGCATCATAGATTTAACTTATTTAAGTTGTTTATACAACAAGCTGGCAAACACTGTGAGTGTAGAAAATATGTAGTAATTAATGAAAAAAGATTAAACAAACCATAATCATTTATATATAATAATTTACTACAATATTTTACACTTTATGCATTGCATGGTCAGATACATGAATGACTTAGTACCACATAGAGTTCCTATGAGGTTCAAAGATTCATTCTCATGTGAAAATTTGATTGTTGCAAAAAGAATTCAAAACAAAACAATATAAATATAAATATTTTACATAAGTGATATGGTGGTTAAGGTGTTAGAGGAGTAAAATGGGAGGGGTTCATCGATATTTTCCTTTACATCGATATTTTCGATATTTTAGCGATATTACACTGATATTTTGAAAAAATATTGCTGAAGTGTGAGCGAAATTATCGACATCGATATTTTTCGATATTATCGATATTTATACGATATATACATGGATATGTTCCGAAATATCCGTGATTTGAAAAACCCAAAATATCCTCGATATTTCATACTATAGTAAGTTGAAATTTTGGTGGACAGTGGGCTCTGACTGATTCA
Organism: Prunus avium; assembly: GCF_002207925.1. The sequence goes on from NW_018922918.1 coordinate 104,458, forward strand.
AAAGCTGCGAACGCGCTTTGTTAAAAAAAAAAACATTATATATATTTTTTTTATATAAAAATATTAGGGAAAGCCGGCACTTGGCTAGGGCGACTAGGGCCTGGGCCCGAGGCGCAGAAACAAATTAAAGTTAAGCCATATATAGTGTGTGGTAAGTTATAAGGGGTGTCTGTGTGGGTTATCTAAGAGCCATCCGATTAAATTGAACGGTTAGTTTTCAAAACAGGCTGCGTTATAGAACCGGGTTGAAATTACCCATACCAAAAGTTACAACCTGAAAGTGCAAAGCATGGTCTCTCATCATCATTGTTCCTTGTTAACCATCATCCCTCCCTCACAAGCCAACAATTCTTATTTTCTCTCTCTTTCTCTCCCTCTCTCTCTCGTCACCTCTGGGAAGCTTGTAGTCGCAGATCTGTTTAAAAGCAGAGGTTGAATTCTTTTCCCTGGAAGAGAAGCTTGCTCGTCATCTCTGCAAATTTGACGCGCATCACCTCCCTGTAACTTCTCTCTGGAAGAGAAGCTTGTAGTCGCAGATCTCTGGGTTGCTAGCTTCTCTTCCATTCTTGAAATTTCTTTTTATGTTTCATATCTCTAGGTTGCTAGCCTTTCACCCTTTTCAAACGACAAGGAAAGGTAGTTGGGTTTTGATTCTAAATATTACATTATTTCAAATTTACAAGAACAGACAGACAGATTTATGAGGGAGTCAATGAAGATATAAAGTTTTTATTGGATTAGTTGCTTTTTCCACCACATTTTAGCGACTAGTTTTTTTTTTTTTTTTTTTTTTTTTTTGCTGTGAAATTGACCACTAGATGCAGGCCGTAAGAGACAAAGGACAAAAAATGGCAGCCAACATGAGGAAAGGGGTTGATTCTGTGTTTAACACCCATGAAAAATCCGGCAATCATAAAATTGTTGTGGAGAAGACTGTGTAGGGAGAAGGAAGAAGAGAGAGTGAAGATAGAAAGACTCCTATCGGTAATTGTGCTGTAATTAGGGAATAATAAAATAGATTTAGCTATATTTAATGACTTTTGTGCTTTAATTAGGGGAGAATAAAAATTTAAAATATAAGTAACTATATTAAATGATTTGGCATGCCACATCAGATGGTATACAATTGTGGTACAAAAAAGATGGTCTCTCTAACTTTACCCTTAATAATAATTTCCTAGGATTTAACTTACAAAATTCATAATAAATAAAATATAAATCCAAAAAATAAACCGAAAAATTGGTAGGAACTCTTTGTGAAATTCTTTATGCCCTAAAACTCCAAAACTATAATTTTTACTCATAAAAATTGAAAATGATAACAAAAACTCAACTTTGTTTCAAAACAAACCAAAACACTAAATTATGTTCTACAATATTAAGCTCTGATTCTTTGATATAACGCTTAACATGAACTCAAATATGTAGAATCACGATTTTACACCTTTATATTTGAAGATAATGTTATAAGGAGTTTGTAGCAATTTTCGGTGCATTTTTCTGATTTTTAATTAATTTTTTATGAATTTTTACATATAAACTTGATTAAAGTATCAAAACTGCCACATGGCGCAATGACAGGAAGACAGCCATCAGACACATTGACTGCGCGCTGTTCAGCTTCAGCCATATGTCGCCCCATACAATTTAATATTATTTTTCTAGGAAGTAACTTACAAAATTGATAATAAATTAAATACAAATCCAAAAAATACACCGAAAATTGGTACAAACTCCTTGTGACATTCTCTATGCCCTCAAACTCCAAAAATATAATTTTGACTCATAAAATTTGAACATAATAAAAAAAACTCAACTTTGTTTCAAAACAAACCAAAACACTCACTACTACAAAAAGGGCAAAAGATGACCAGGAAACAACGACGGTAGATCAAAAAACCGTCGTTATTTTTTAAAAGACGACGGTAATAGAAACCCGTCGTAGAAACATAACTTAAACACCTTAAAAACCGGTATACGCATAGATATTTTTAAACCATGACGCATGAAATTAAAAAAGCGTCGTCTTATTACAAAGGTTTTGTTCCGAGTTATAATCTGAACCTAAAAACAACGACTGCAGCTATGAAATCACCGTCGTATAAAGTAAAGATGACGATTAAAAAATATGACGCCGTGTTAACTCATAAATAAAAACGACACAATTTTCTTAGTCAGTGACGCATAAATTTAATGATTTCTACGACGGTTAATTACAAAAAAAATTCGCCGATTTAAATTAAGTTACCACGATTGTAAATATAAATTTATCGACTTTTTAATTACAGTATACTACGACGGTATCCATAAGTCTACTGTCCGCATAATTTGTATTAACCACGACAGTTTGTTAAATTAACGACGTACAAATTTTTTACCACTTCGTGGAGTTAAAAATACCGTCATATTAATTTACTTTATACGTCTATCACTATCTATAAACCGTCGTCTTAATTTTAATGGTTTTTTAAGATTTATTTATTGGATTTTTTTCCTACGGCGGTAGATAAACAGTATAACAAGATTTGTGATAACCCAGGACGGTTTATATAAAAAACCGTCGTCACCATCAAATTAAAGTGAAGTCTTACTAGAATGAACTCTGTTCCTCATCATAATCGAACCAACACACAAAGGCAATATTTTAGAAGTTGATGATGTGTGTCTTTTTGTCTTTGAGATACACAAAGGCACACACACATCAACATCCAAAATATTTGCTTTCAGAAAAATGACGACCGTAGCAGAAAGATAATTTTTTAGATGATGTGTGTGTGTTTGTGTCTTTCATATACACAAACGCACACACACATCAACATCCAAACTGAAAAATGAAAACGAGGTGAGACAGAGAGGTGATGTGCCTCCAGAGAGGTGAGACAGAGTCAAGGGCAAGAAGAAGTTGAAACCCTAATTGAAAAATGAAGGCGAGAGAAAGACAGAAAAACACTTATTTATAAACTAATATTTTATACCACGTCGGGTATATTAAAATTAGCGATGTGTAAATGAAAATATAAACGTCATTTAAAAATAAAATAAGGGCGTATAAATGTAATTAACAACGACGATATATAAAAAAACGACGTTGTCATTTTTTGGAAAAGTAATTTATTGTGTAATTAAAAAAGTTACACGTCGGTATGCGTAATTAAAACGACGTGCTATATATTGTTTTCATGTCGTTATTATTGAGTATAAGGTCGTTGGGTAAATTTGAAAATGACAGGATACATCTTTTTGAAGAAAAAGGCGTCGTGTAATTGGAAATAAAAACGGCATTTTCTTAAAACTAGGTGTCGTGGAAACTAATTTAATAGGGCGGTATAAACCTATGAGGCCGTATAATATTGCATACTAGGGCGCATTCTATTAATCGAGTCGTTTTATGAAATGGTATGTTAATATTTTAAACTTTTCGCCTACCTGACCTACACTTGTGTTGCGTCGATTCAGCTGCACCAAAATGGATTCAGCTGCATACTCAACTTGTGATACTCGCAAGTGCACGAGCCGTTCGGTAGTATAGCATATATAAGTGCGAGGTCGATTCCACAGGGATTGGTGATTGAATAATCCAATTCAGTTTTACTACACAAAACAGAAAAAAAAAACAAGAAAGAAAATAAATAAAACAAGAAAGACAGAAAAGAAAATAACTCAAGCAGATAAGTTCCCAAGTTCAATTAGATTAACGGATTGATTCTAGCTAAAGTATGATTAAGCCATGGTGTTTGGTCCTAACCTTGTGTTCCTAATTCCCTAATTTAATCATTTGTTGTCTAACCTAAAATTAAGCATTAGAAACCCATTAAGCATAGAAGAACAATTTAAACAACCAAGTATGTATCCAATCCCTATTGTCGAATGTCCATACATACTCTTCCTATTCATAGTTCAATTCGAATTAAAGCATGGTGTCTACTCTTAATTCAAACCAAGATAGCTAACATGCAAGCCTAAATGGTGATCAATCATTCAAACTAGCATATTAACTTATAAGCATAATGAATAAGAACAAAAACCATAATTGAAACTTGGAATCTAATCAAACTTGAAACTAAAGAAAAGAATTTACATAACAATGAAAAGTAAAGTGGAACTAAGAAAAACTTAAGGAGAATTTGAGCACAAAGATTTCATTACAACAATTGAAAACTAGAAAGAGAAACTAAGAGAATTTGAGGGAGAGAAAGGAGGGGAGCTCTAGAGAAGTGTTTGAGAGCTCTCCCCCCCCTCCCCCCCTTAGGGTGTGTTTTGAAGCTTGAGGTTATAGAGCTAAGAGGGAGGAACATCATGATGAATTCCCACACCATCCTTCATCTTTTGCTGCTGCACCTCAAGCTTTCTTCATATGGGTTCAAAGGTGATCAGTTATGGCTGCCTTTTGCTGCCAACCCATGTGGTCTTCTTTTCGTTGCTGAACAAAAATGAGCTTTCTGAACCAGGCTTGGTGTAGGAAGGCCAGAGGTTCCAACACATATCCAATGGGGCTCAAATTTGGATATGTTATACTAGACACCCATTTGAACAACTTCTATGAAGAAAGTATTCCCAGCGGAGCAGTACAAGTGTACGTTTTGGGCCTTGCAAGTTGGCTGCCGAACAGAGACTGGAATTGATTTCATTTCATTTCATTCCTTTCTTTTTGCTTCACATGCATGCACATGCTTTCTCTATAATAGCTCCAGCATGTACCAACTTGCTCCTTTATACTTTCATAGCTGGAATGCCTCCCTACTTCACTCATTATGTTGGGTCCAAAGTCAGTTGCAGCTGGGGTGAGGCACATGGCTTAAAGGAGGTGACAAGGCTCAAGCTGGCAGCTGCATATTAAAATCCTCCTGAGCAGGGTTCAGTGTTGGACGGGCTAAGGACTCCAGATATGTTCAATTGGGCTGAAATTTGTATATGTTGTAGTCAACATCCATTGGAACAGGTTTTATGAAGATCTTTACCTCATCCGATCACCATAGTATGCTGATCCAAGGCCAAGAAGTTGACCTACGAAAATGAACAAAAACAGAATTTATAACCAATAAAGCACTTTTATTCACTTTCATTCTAACCAAGGTAAAATCTATGAAAACACAAAAAGAAAGTAAAAAGCTACAAAACGTCAAGAACTAACTCAAAATGTTAGGTGAATAACATGATAAATCATGTGCAAAAATGAACCGAACAAACTTCCCAAACTTATCTTTTGCTAGTCCTCGAGCAAAACAACGGAAAACAAAGATAAAAATAAAACAAGAAGTTAATTAGACCACTTTCGTAGGTAACTCGATTGCATTGAGCATATAACAAGCCTTTAAACCTCTAGGCATCCCTAGTAGAAGGAGTTGTGTCTCCTAAGGGTTTAACAGATATGATACCCACAAACGTTTGACTGACTCTGTAAAACAAAGTAAATAGAAAACTTAAAAAAACATGTGTTAGTCCTTTAAGCAAAACAACAAAAATAAAAACAAAAACAAAAAATAAAAATAAAATTCAAAACAATCTTTCCGAACATTTTCTGAAGAGAAATGACTCATGCACCTGACTCAAAAGTTAAAAGCTCAATTATAGACATTATTTACAAGGCGGCAAAGTTCAAAACACAACATGCTCAAAGTGTAGTAGTGTGATAGCCAAATGCAACAAATTCCCCAATCTTAGTTTTCACACAATTTCAAAAATCATACCAAACACAAATGCAACTTCAAATCTCACCAAAGTTGTCCTCTCACAAATGAATCACTCAGAAGAGGGCTACAATGCATCACTCAGTTATAAACGTGAGATTAGAGTTAAACCATAAGGGACTTAACTCAAAATAGGAAGATGAAGAACTTGCATTAATATGATCTCAAGAAGGATGCCAAACACTTAAAAGTAGAAAATGCATGCAATTCAACCATATGACATTTAAGATCAATTTAGGTCTTTAACATAGGTTGTAATGGGGCCAAGGGTGTAAGGTGAGTGAGAAATGAAAGGTATAGATAATACAAAGTCCAAGGAACTCAAAAATGTAAGAGCATAAAATAATTGTTTACAAAAGACTTCGAATCATCACGATTAGATTTTTTCTTTTACATGATCAAAACTCCTTATACCTTCAATTGAACAAACACCAATTTATTTTGAAGGCCCAAAAAAAATGAATTTTCAATCAACCACCACTTAATCACAACTTTCTCTTTTCTTTCACCAATTGTGAGAAATTTTTTTTTTTTTTTTTTTCGAAATGTAACTCCCCTTCCCAAACTTAGTGTGAAAAACACATCTCAATTAAAGCTCATGAGTTCCTTAGAAAGGTAAATTCTTGTTTTTCGGGCTAAAGCTAGGAATTGCAATTGGTAAATGAAAGAAAAGGTTTTACATGTAGGCTCAAAATGGTTAACAATGGAAAATCATGCTTAAGCATGCATAAAGTTAGCTTGAAAGGCACAAACGATCCAAAGAGGGCCTTAATATCACTTCTTAAATGTCATGAAATCAATGACTTTTAAGCATGCATAAGGTTGCATAAGAATGAATGACTTTTAAGTGTTCAACCAAATCAATGAATAATGAGATCAAACAACAACTTTGATGACAAGAAAATAAGAGTATGTGTATAACACTCATGAAATGAAGCACAAGGCTCAAAAGCTCACTTTATATGGTTATGTAAGTCTAATTTATGCTTCATACAATTCTTTGGGTCATGCAAATCCTTTAATTGGAAAATTATGAAACAAATGGCAAGTACAAAGGTTTCGAACATATCATGCCAGAACAATGCCAAATTTTTTAAAAAAAAATTTAAATTTTTTTTAAAATTTTAATTATTAAAATAAAATAAAATAAAATGAAATGAAATCCAATTTTCATTTAAGTCATGCAAACATTTATCACAATCTCATCATAAGTGTTCGGAAAGTGACTCAAAATAAAAAAATTAAAAAAAAAGAAAAACAAGCAAGAAATTAATTAA
>NW_018922918.1:116998-130513 GCF_002207925.1 Prunus avium
AATTCGAATTGAACTATGAATAGGAAGAGTATGTATGGACATTCGACAACAGGGATTAGATACATACTTGGTTGTTTAAATTTTTCTTCTATGCTTAATGGGTTCCTAATGCTTAATTTTAGGTTAGACAACAAATGATCAAATTAGGGAATTAGGAACACAAGGTTAGGACCAAACACCATGGCTTAATCATACTTTAGCTAGAATCAATCCGTTAATCTAATTGAACTTGGGAACTTATCTGCTTGAGTTCTTTTCTTTTCTTTCTTTCTTGTTTTATTTATTTTCTTTCTTATTTTTTTCTGTTTTGTGTAGGAAAACTGAATTGGATTATTCAATCACCAATCCCTGTGGAATCGACTTCGCATTTATATATGATATACTACCGAACGGCTCGTGCACTTGCGAGTATCACAAGCTGAGGATGCAGCTGAATCCATTTTGGTGCAGCTAAATCGACACAACAAGTTTTTGGCGCCGTTGCCAGGGATCGAACCCGGGTCACCCGCGTGACAGGCGGGAATACTTACCACTATGGATTCAGCTGCATCCTCAACTTGTGATACTTGCATGTACCAACTTGCTCCTTTAGACTTTCGTAGCTGGAATGCCTCCCTACTTCACTCATTATGTTGGGTCCAAAGTCAGTTGCAGCTGGGGTGAGGCACATGGCTTAAAGGAGGTGACAAGGCTCAAAGCTGGCAGCTGCATATTAAAATCCTCCTGAGCAGGGTTCAGTGTTGGACGGTCTAAGGACTCCAGATATTTTCAATTGGGCTGAAATTTGGATATGTTGTAGTCAACATCCATTGGAACAAGTTTCATGAAGATCTTCACCTCATCCGAGCACCATAGTATGCTGATCCAAGGCCAAGAAGTTGACCTACGAAAATGAACAAAAACAAAATTTATAACCAATAAAGCACTTTTATTTCACTTTCATTCTAACCAAGGTAAAATCTATGAAAACACAAAAAGAAAGTAAAAAGCTACAAAATGTCAAGAACTAACTCAAAATGTTAGGTGAATAACATGATAAATCATGTGCAAAAATGAACCGAACAACTTGCACTGTTTCCAAACCCGAGAAAACTTTCATTGCACGCAAAGGGTAAGCATTTCTCACTATTTTTGTTCCTCTTTTGCACGCGCATATCATTTTCGTTTTTTAAATCTTTTTACATTTTTTCTTCCTAAAATCATTTTTCTTTCCAAGTTTGATAAAATTTGCAGATAAAGAAGGAAAGTTTCCAAGTTTGAACACTACTCTGTTTCTTTTACTTCAACTAAATAAGACGACAGTGGCTTCTTATTTACGTGGTTAGATTTATAGACCACGACGGTTTGTCAGTCATCCTAGCGTTGTGTGAAAGTGTTCTCCATTGTTTTTTAAAATGATCGTCTTTTTTTGTATTTGATTTTTTAGGATATATTCATCGCAGGTTTGATTTCTCTAAACAATGGTTTTTGTTTTGAAAATCTTTTTAATAATTTTTCTTGTTGAAAATCATTTTAATTATTTTTATGTTGAAAATATTTTACGTTTTTCCAAATTTGTTTTTCTGTTGTAGAGACGACGGTATATTATTATTTACGTCTTTAATTGCAATACCACGTCGAATGTTTTTAAAAACGTCGTTTTTGTAAATGAAAATCCAAAATATTTTCCCCTGAAGGTGTGAATCTGGAATTAGCCCTCTATTTTTTGTAATTATATCATAAGACGTCGGTTGTTTATTATTAACGTCGTTATAATATTTAAGTACGTCGGTGGTTAAGTACCGTCGTGAAAATGTATTATTACGTCAATTTTTATGTTCTTACGTCGTTTGAAATGTTATAATACGTCGTTGTTTATGAATAACCGTCGTGTTGTTTCTTAATTTTACTGAAATATTTTCACTTGCAGGTTTGATTTTTCTATAACCATGGTTTCTCAATCCCAAAGTAAGGACTCTGGCTTGAAAAAAAATGAATGTAGGGAGCTTAAAGTTGTAAATCCTCAAGCCAAGTCCTCGAAGAAGATGAAGTTTGTTTCATCTGCTGAGACAGAACCAGGCAGCACGACAACATTTTCTGAGGAGCCAAAGTCAAGTCGGGGTATAAGCACAATGCCCCGTGTTGTGAAGAGAAAATATCATAAAATCAAGCCTGTTGTTGATTACAATAAAAGGGGGAAAACATGTGGCCCTGCACATACTGAGATGCAGTCCTACATTGGTGTGTTGGCACGCTCCAGAGTCCCACTTGTGGACAAGAAATGGGCTGAAATATCCAAGGATAAAAAAGAGCAGATTTGGGAAGCCGTTGACATGGCTTTTGTGGTTGGTCAAAGGGGCAAGAAACTGGTGTTATCTTTTGCTGCCAAGAAATGGAAGGATTTCAAGTCTACACTAACGAGGCATCATATCCTTCCATTCATCAAGGAGAAGGAGAAATTAAGCCAACCCCCTGAAATATACAAATTCATAGAGAAAGCTGACTGGGATGCCTTTGTAGCTTCAATGTTATCTGAAAAATTTGTGTCTGTGCATTTTGCACAATCACAGAGGAGGGAGAAACTTCAGTACAATCACCAATTGTCTCGAAAAGGATATGCTGGTTTGGAGGAACAGTTGGAGGAAACCATGCCCGAGGGTAGAAATTGATCGATCTACCTTATGGAAGAAAGCTAGAGAAAACAAACATGGTAACATCCCGGATCCAAAGGTTGCAGAGAAAGCAAAATTAATTGTAAGCCTACTCACTCTGTTTTAAATTTTTATTAAACTGTATTGCCGTGATAAGTCTTATTACGTCTTCTGTTATATTTTTACGTCGTGTGACAAATATTACTACGTCGAAAGTTTTTAAAAAAACGTCGTTAAAGGTCTAAATCTTGAACCACTACTCTGTTTTTTGTAATTATATCATAAGACGTCAGTGGTTTATTATTGACGTCGTTTTAATAAATTAACCACGTCGGTAGTTAAGTACCGTCGTGTGAAATGTTATATTACGTCGATTGTTATGTTATTGTGTCGTGTGAAATGTTATAATACGTCGTTTGTTTATAAATAACCGTAGTGTGTTTTCTTATACTGACTTTTTATTATGTATTTGTGTTAAGATGAATTGCAAAAACAAGTCTCTGAAGGCACTGTTACTGTATCAGGAAGTGATGATGTGTTGACATTGGCTTTGGGTCCCGAGCATCTAGGAAGAGTTAGAGGGGTAGGGGCTGAGATTTCCCCTAAGCAATACTTCAATTTACCTAGACAACAGAAGGTAAGGTTTGCCGATCAATTGAAGGAAAGTGTAAGACTTGTCCTTCAAGAAGAGACTTTGAAAATGGAGGCTAGATCAAGAGAAGAGACTTTAAAGATGGAGGCTAGAACCAAGCAATTGGTAGAAGCTGAGAGGGAAAATTTGATGAGTCAGCTTTCCAAACTCTTTCCCAATTTGATCCAAGCATGCTGAAACTGAATACTAACCCAAAAATCCAAGGTCAAGAGCAAAGTCCCAAAAATCCAATGTCGGACAAAGCAAGCTGCTCTGGGGCTCTTGATGTCAGAGCCCTACAGTTTGAGGATGATACTGCCAAGAATGAGGAAACGCAGGAAGAAATGGTAACATCTCTGAACTTTGAATTCTCTGTTTTCCAAAAAGCCATTAGATGTCGTTATTGTGAATCACAGTCGTTAAAATTAAAACTCAACGACGGTTTACATTTACCGCCGTTTTAAAAATTATACCACGACGCATTTATTAATAAACCGTCATTTGTGTTTCATACCACGACGGTGGAAAGGATTGAGTTATTGTAGTATTTAGTTTACTTGTTTTACAAGCTATCTTCACTGACACAATCCCACTCTCTATATCACTCTCTCTCTCTCTCTCTCACTCACTCTTTTTCTCTGCAATTGTTGTTATTTGTGTTTTGCTAAAAAAGGCTGGTACACTCTGGAATCTGAATTTTTGAAAAATTTTATGTGATTTAGACGACAGTAGGAACCGTCGTAATTAGATAAATTTCCACGACGTTTATTATTTACCGTCGTTTAATGATATGTAGACGTTTGTAATTCTTTCATACCGTCTTCTGTTATTGCTTACCACAACGGTTTATTTAATTTGTTTACTTTTTAATTTTTTTTACTTTTTGTACAGTGTCTTATATATTTTTCTTTATTTCTTAAAACAGAAATCCGGGGATGTAGAAAAGATAGATGAAAAGGTAAATTCTCATAACTTTGCCTTTTTCATATGTTTTTCAATTTTCAGACATCAATATTTTCTTTAAACCGTCGTTTATTTTAAATTTCCACTGCAGTTTTGTTTTTAATTGAATGTTTAAATTGTTGTACAAGCTTTCTTATATATATCTCTTTATTTATTAAAACAAAAATCTAGTGTTGGAGAAAAGCAAATTGAAAAGGTAAATTAGTTATCTATGAATTTTGCATTTGAATTAGACGTCGGTTTGTTTTTATACGACGTAATAAATTTTTCATTACGACGGTATTTTTTTACCGTCATGTAAATTATTGTTAGACGACGTTGTTTTCTTTAAACCGTCGTGTGTATTGTTTTACCACGTCACTTTATATTGCTTTATTTCTTAAAACAGAATACTGAAGTACCTGATTATTCAAAGCTGGAGTTGTCATCTTCTTTACAATCCCTTTGTGGTTATGCGGAAACGACACTAAAGCCTCAGGAGAATATTATGACCTTTACAATTGAGAAGGAGGTGTTTGGTGAAGATCGTAGTACCTTCATCTTGCATGAAGATATTACACGGTTTGCAGGCATGGAAGAAATTGGGGCTACTGTGGTTGCAGTATATATGAGGTTTGTCCTTATCAAATATTCATTTCACACTCTCATTTCTATTGGAAAAAAAAACCGTCATGTAATCATTTCATATATTTATGTGCCTATTTGATAATTTGAAAGCTGCAAATATGGTGAACATGGTTTGCCTTATCGACCCTGCTCAAGTAAGTGCAAACTTTAGGACATTAACTGACAGATCACGTTTGGTAGCCAATCAACTACAAAAGACAGATGGTGAACAGATTTTCCTGATGCCTTACAATCCAAGGTTAGTCTCCTTAACAGCATTTTGTTTGTATGATGCACTGCATATAAAACTGTTTAACCTTTATATTTATTTTGTGCAGCCGTCATTGGGTCTTGATCATTGTGAGAGCAAAGAAGGAGACTGTGTATTTTCTGGATCCACTGCCCGGAAATCAAGTTGTTGATGAGGAGGGAAAAAACATAGTGAACAGTGCTATCAAAATGTATAATTCACACATAGGCAGACAAGGCCGTAAAGCACCTATTTGGAAAACTCTACCAGGCACACCAAAGCAACCCAGCAATGTAGAGTGTGGCTATTATGTCATCCGCTTTATGAGAGACATCATCATGGATCCTTCCCTGGAGTTTGAGAAGATGGTAAGAAGAAAATTTTCAGATTTATTTTATGTGTTTTGTTGTATTATCAACGACGGTAAATTAAAAATACCGTCGTTGAATATATATACTACGTCGGTAAATGAAAAATAGCATCGTCTGTGTATATATATTGAATTTCTGTGTATTTATAAAGCCTAAATAATCATTGTTTATGGATTGCAGTTTGCGAAGGGAAAAGATCAAGCGCCATACACCCAAGAAGCCATTCAAGAAGTGAGGAAAGAATGGGCAGAGTTTGTTTGCCTTCATATGGAGTAGAGGATATTTAGAACACTTAAACATTTTTATAAAATGTTCAAAATTTTGTTAGAATTAGACAAGTTTTTGTACAAATTTTATGTATAATGTACATTCTTTTTTTCCCTATGAATTTAAAATTGGTTTTCATTATTTAAAAAAAAAAGAAATTGCGTGACTGACGTGTAATAAACCTCCAACGACATAATTATATCAAACATCGTCGTCTTATTGAGTACAATCGTGGTTAATAAATAAAATAAAAGAAATGAAAAACACGACTGTACATTTACAACCGACGTAAAAGGAATTTAGACGACGCTAAGTTAATTGTTTGAGTCATGATATAGAGTATGTACGTCGCTTATAGCCATTAAACGAAGGTTGTTTTTACAAGTAAGTCGTTTATAAGTTTTACAACGTCGTTCTTTTCTTAGCGCCGACGTGGTTTGTGTGTCTTTATATCTATTTAATTCAAAATATTCAAAATAAATTTAAAATAAATCCAAAAAATGCACCGTCAACCTCCGTGTAAATTTGTTGAGGTTTTCATGTTGTGAAAAACCCAAGTTCATGCTGAACCAAATTTGTTGAGGTTTTCATGTTGTGAAAAACCCAAGTTCATGCTGACCAAATTTGTTGAGGTTTTCATGTTGTGAAAAACCCAAGGGCACTTTCTAAACCGTCGTTTATTTAAACTGACGTGGTAACAAATAACAATGTCATCGTTTGAAACAAAACAGACGTAACATAAATTTCAGACGACGCTTTTTATATATACCGTCGTAATGAGAATTAGACGGCGATAAATTAATAGTTATTTCGGGTATATAAGTTTTACGTCGGGGTGCGTGTATATAAGTTTTACGTCGACCCGCCATTGTTTCGCTTCTAAAGACGACGGTTTTTAAACGTAAGTCGTTTATTACTTTTATAACGTCGTTCTTTTCTTAGAGCCGACGTGGTTTGTTGGTGTTTATAATAATATTTTATTCTATTTAATTCAAAAAATTCAAAATAAATTTCAAATAAATCCAAAAATTGCACCGTCAACTCCTATGAAGTCATTATGATATTTTCTTCCTCTTAAGCTTTAAAAAATGCAGTTTGATTTATACAATTTTAAAATGACCACAAAAAAAAAAAAAAAAAGTTTTGATGCATCACAACATCACTTATAGTTTGATGGTTTAGGGTTTAGGGTTTAGGGGGGTAAAGGTTTATTTTTGGGGTTTAGGGTTTATGGTTAATATATATTAGGCCGTAAATCCATAAACCCTTTTTGAAAGATATACGAAAGTTCTAAAGGGGTATGTTTAGAACCGTACTCATCCCGAAGGTTGCATTGCTGAGCGTTATATAGCTGAAGAAGCTGTAGAATTTTGCACCGAACATTTATATGATATTAGTACAATTGGAGTGCCATCAAGTCAGAAGATAGGAGTTTCAAAGTCATTATCAGGTTGCACAGTGAGCTTAGTTGATCGGGACCTGTTGAACCAAGCACATCTATATGTCTTGGAGAATACGGAGGAAGTCCTACCTTATATCTAGTATGAGTTTTATTCTTTAAGTTTCCATTCTAAATTATTCCTTATGTTTATCTTATATGTTTGGAACCGTAATGCTTGAATTTTTCGTGTCATGTAAGGAACATATGATCCACATTAAGATCGCTTATCCAAAATTTAGAAAGAGAACAAAGTGGCTGCAAGATAAGCCCAATAGCACTTTCATTCAATGGCTACGCTTCAAGGTATATATTATTCAATAACATATTGGACTTTTAATTTTATTCTTTCTATGTTAGATTGAATTAAGATATGATTAATTTGCAGGTTCAAAGTGAACTTAATGAGGGAGACAATCATGGCGTATCAAAAAATTTAAGGTGGCTAGCAGTTGGTCAAAACATGGCAGTGCTATCATATAGGAGCTATCTTATTAAAGGTGTTAAATTTAACATCAAGGCACAAGATGATGTGCGGACAGTTCAAAATAGTGGAGTTTATTTACTTGCACATACCATGCAAGTTGTTAGTGCCAAGGATAAAAACTCAATTCTCTCAAATATGTGTTTTTATGGTGTCATTCAAGAAATTTGGGACCTTGACTACCGAAAGTTTACAATCCCAGTCTTTAGGTGTGATTGGATAGATAGTACTTTCGGCCTTGTAGTCGACGAACTTGGATTTACCCTTGTAAATTTGAGTAAAATTGGACATAAGAATGACCAATTTGTTTTGGCTTCTCAAGTCAAACAAGTATTTTTTGTTAACGACCTGATGCATCATGGTTGGTCGGTAGTGTTATCAATGCCTAATAGAGAATATAATGATGTTATTGGTGATGATGTCTTAGGTGATGTGAGAATTGAGTGTGAGCCATTTACTAGAGGGATGCCAAATGTTGACACATTTGATGAAGTGGTGGGTGAGTTTGGAAGTCAAAATATTCGAGATGGGTGTGAAGATATATGGATTGAATGATGCTCTTGTAATTTATGAAATTACTTATGCCATAAACAGCACTACTGTATGACATTAATTTTGTAATAAATTGTAATGTGTTTTCTTCACTTTCATTATGCAGGTTTTGGCCACAAAACAATCAGTACATAAAATACTGGTTCAATATTATAAACGACGGTCCTGATAAAAATGTGAAAAACAGACGTCTATTTAAATAAAATTGTCATTAAAAAAATGACGTTTTGGAGCATTCAACGACGGCAATGTATTTACCGACGATATTGTGAAACAGTTATTAACGATATCACGTCGGAGAAGGCTAAAGAGCCGACATGTAATTACAAATAACACGACTCCAATCCCATAATACTGACGTCTAAAAGATGAGATATCTAACCTGAACGTTACAAAAGACGACGTCTTAGATCATGAACTTGTCCTTAACAACTCAAAAATCGTCGTCTTAAATTTTACCACGTCACTTATTATCTCATAAACAAAGTGGAAAAAGAACAATTCACGATGTTATTTAAAATCCATAGGTAAATTTGTCGACGTAAAGGGATATTTGGACGTCGTTCTTTTACCAAAAAAAAAAGGTTATATAGGAATATCCCCGTCTCTTTTTTATTCTTACGTCGTTAAAAGAATTTTCCACGGCAATTGCCTGACAAACTTTGCCGTCTCAAATGGATTAGACGACTGTCATTATGGTAAAGACGACGTATAAATTTCGAAACACGGCTGTCTTTTACATGATATGAATGTTGTACATCAAATACAACGTCGTCTTAAGAAATAAATGTGTCGTAAGTCATGACCCTAACATATTTTCCACGTCGTTTATTTTCAGATCATGTCGTTAATATACATTTATACGGCGATCGACTGAAAATTTGTGCCGTCTAAAACATATTAGACGACGATCGTGTTTTTAAAGACGACGTTGTTCATTAAATATAACGTCGTCTATAAAAATACATGTGTCGTAAGTAAATACCCTAACCGCTATTTCCACGTCAATATTAATGGAAAAAACGAAGTGGAAAATTTATTTCACGACGGTTATATAAATAGTGGTGACGTAGTATGAATTAATAACGTCGTCTTTTATTTATTTAAAGATGTCATAACTCTATTTCACGTTTCTTGTTTGATCATGTAACGGCTGTGAGTTTTAGTTTTCGTCGTGGTATGCGTCTCTTGCGGCCATGTTCTGTTAAAATATGTCATGTGTTGCCTTGTTAAGAACGTTAGTTTGTTAAAATACATCGTCTATTCTTATCCTTGACAATTTTTTTTGTCGTGTATTTTTAAAACCTTTGTAGCAATTTTCGGTGTATTTTTCTGATTTTTAATTATTTATTTATGAATTTTTTACACATAAACTTTATAAAAGTATCAAAACTGCCACGTGGCGCAATGACAGGAGGACAGGCATCAGACACATTGACTGCGCGCCATTCAACTTCCGCCATGTGTCGCCCCATACGATTTAATATTATTTTTCTAGGATTTAACTTATAAAATTGACAAAAAATTAAATACAAACCCCTGACCAATCAAATAATCAGGCTATGTAAATTGTGAATTCAAATTGTTCTTTGCTCCTGGAGCTTTGGGTTTCATTATAAGATGTTTAGGTAAGAAGCTAACTTTTTGTTTGATCAAGTTAAAGTGAAGGCCAATGGGTTCGCACCACAGTGGTGGTGGATTCCCCCTTCCCCCCATGGCACCCAGGATCGAACCCCAGTGGGATTTCTTTCCTCCAATATAACCAAAAAAAAGTTAAAGTGAAGGGTCTTTGTAATTCCTCTCCTAAAAATGATTAATTGGCTCCGTCATGTCCTAAAAATCCCATGTCTCATAGGATTGAAAATTGGAACCATACAACACAATGCTTGCTTTGACTTTTATATGTAACTTTGACCTCAACTATAATACTAGAATATTGAACAACAATAAAACCACATAGAAAATAAATAAATAAAAAATAATTCAGACTTTTGACCCTATTCAAATGTAGAGTAAATGATGTGGTGCAGTAGTGTAAATGTCCTTGGCCAAGTGGTTGTACATCACTAGTAAACCAAAGACCTCACACACCGTAACAACATTATTTTCCACGTTTTGAGTGCCCCATTTTGATAACCATATCCATGACGGTATATCTTTCCATATGAAATTGTCCAAACCCGGAGTGAACCGCTGGATACTTCATTTTGCCACCACCATTGCCCTCGTCTTCCTTCTTTTTCTTCTCATCTCCACCGCAACCACCATTGCTGCCGTCATTGTTGCCGCGGTAGTTTTTCACCTTCAAGTCCTTCAGCTTCTGTTCAGCAACCCTCTTTTGTTGTTGTTCAGTCAACACAACTCCCTCTACTGGGGCGTCAATTCCTGATTCCACAAGATTCCAGTACTCCTTTGAGCTGAGAAAATTTTCCATCAGCATGCTCCAATGATCGTAGTGACCATTAAACCGTGGAATCGCTGGTTGAACAAAACTCTCAGTGACTTTGCCATTGTTTCTTCCTGCTGCAAGACACACAATCTTTCACCCTTTTCCTCAAGGTTGTTCAGGCCCAGAAGGGGCTCTGATACCAGATGTTGAAAACTGGGATTAACTTAAACGTAAAAGGATGCTTGAACAAAAGTATTTTCTCAGTGCAAGAATACTGCAGTTTTCCTCTCTTATATATAACTGAAAACAAAGCTTACAACTTAAATACAAAATAACAATCAATGACCAGCAACACAACAAGTGCAGATTTTGTGGAGTTCAACTACCTTAAGCAATGGAAGCAAATTTGAACGTGGTGAACAGACTAAACCACAACTTCTACATTCTAGGACTCCAGCTTGACTTGGTCTTGGATGACGGGATACCTTTCCATATGAACGTTGTCCAGACCGGGACTGACCCGCTGGATAATTCATTTTGCCACCACCATTGCCCTTGTCTTCCTTCTTTTTCTTCTCATCTCCACCGACACCACCATTGCCGTCATTGCCGTCATTGCCGTCATTGTTGCCGCGGTTGCCGTCGTTGCCTCCATTTTTCTTCTTTGGTGGCACAATTACCATAATAGACCACTTCAACTTCTCAAAACGCTTAATCAATTTCTGCGGGTCTATTGGACGCCCCGCTTTCAAAAAGTGCTCCAGCCGATTCATGAGTGCATAAAAGCACTCTGTCCACGTTACCCATGTATTCATCATAGTAGAAACGACGCCGTCACATAAACGATTGATGGAGTTTATAACCTCACCTTCGATCTTTGACAACCACATACACCCTGACAGGTTCAAACGCATCAAGTGCCCTGCGATGGAGCCGTCCTCCTTCTTCTCACCCCCGTCGTTGTTGATGGTGTCGTTGTTCTTGTTCTTGTTCTCGACGCCATTGTTATTGTTCTTCTGCATGAAACCCAAAAACAAACCCCAAAACCCATTATCAAACACAAACCCATCAAGCAAACGCAAGCATATAGAGAGAGAATGAGGGCCATTGTGAGTTTTTTAGGCGGATGTATGTGTAAGTTGTGAGTGGAGAGTAGGAAACGTGGTGAGGGTAGTGGATACTTAAAGCCGAGTGAGTAGTATTTGCACGTGAATAGTAGTAGCAGCCATTGCTTGCCCATGACCTAGACTTAGCCTTTATGGGTGGAGATGCTCACTTCCTCAACCGGTTTATGCCTTCTATGATGGTGATGATGACGGGTGTGTATGATTTTATATACGTAGAGGTTTAGGCATTTGCACTTACACATGTGAAGTGATGTGCGTGTGTGGGTTGCGTCGGTGGTACGCGAAGATGAACGTTTTGGACATGGGAGAGTGTGAGAAACTTCCTTGTAAGTTGTAATTTTGGTGGACGGTGGGCTCTGACTGATTCAAAAGCTGAGAACGCGCTTTGTAATATATAAAAATATTTAAAGTTAAGCCATATATATAATATATGCATACAGGGTCCTTTTCTGGATCTGGGAAGTATGCAAATCCAAATCCGTTACGGATCTGTGTTTTGACCGTCGGATCTGGGAAGAATGCGAATAAAAGTGTTGTTTGTGTAATCCAGTAGGATAAAAACGACATTGTCTATTTAGCCTTATTCACGATTTGACCCCGACCAAGGTCTGTTGTCTGTCTTATTGGAAATTTGCCAATTGGTCCCTTTTGCAGTTGAGACCTGTTCAGATACTCTCAGGCTCAGCTCTAATTTTCCATATCCTTCTTTATCTCCTTCAACTACTCCTCACGTTCCTTTTCAAAGCATATCCGTCCACCTCATCCCCAATACGCGGCGAAACCTGGCCCACGTCAATTCCCACGCCACGTGGATAATACGGATTGGCGATTGCTCATCTGACTCCAGTTTAGTCTGAGTTGTCGTGACGTAAGGTGTTACAAGGGAAGTTAGGAAGGGGATGGATTGGGATGCCACGTCATCCTCCGATTGTTGAACTGCCCAGATAAGCCTTCTTCCAAACTGCGTGGATGCACTACCAAAAAAAAATTCATTTGTTAATAGAAACAACGGTCATTATATGCATGCACATCAATTTCACGTGAAAATCTGCCCCCCTAATTTCCTCTACGGTGAATCTAAATAGCTGGCTTTGCTTGACGATTGTATATATTTACCATTATGCCCTTGAAGGTCAATAGTAACACATCAGCTCATTAATACCATTCCTTTTGTTATGAACTCCAAAGGCAGGTTGTATAAATGTACTTGGTCACGAAAACCTATTCATGGATCGTTCTATGCTAGTGGTCAACTACAAATATCGTACAACTAAAAATTGTATGGGATAATATTTGACATGATTAACAAAAGTGGTTTTGCTTGGAATGATTCTTTGAAATGCATTGAGGTTGACAGTGATGAAGCATGGAACACTTATGTGCAGGTTAGTACATTTGTTAAGTAATTTGTAATTCTTATATTTGTTATACTTATAGTTTTATTTATAAATTTTTTCATTTTGATGCAGCATAATAAGGATGCTGATGGTTGGAGGGGGAAACAATGTCTAATATATGATAGGTTGAATAATATATTTGGGAAGGACCGAGCAACTGGTAGAGAGTCTGCAACTCCCACTGAAATGATGAATGAGCCTGTGCATAACATTGATGTCAATGATGATGATGAGGAAGTTGAAGTTGAACAAGATCATTCTGCCTCTTTGCCAAGATCAAATCAACAAAACTCAGCTAGCTCAAGCAGTCGAAACCGCAAACGAAATGGAGATACTGATATTCAAAAGGAAATGGCTAAAGCATTTGGTGAGATGATTTCTGAGTCTGTTGACCAATTGAAAACTATAAC
>NW_018922918.1:130751-151174 GCF_002207925.1 Prunus avium
TTGAACAATTTTTCCTTTTGCTCTTATCACCTTAGTATGTGATTACTTTGAATTATACATTATTTGGTACTGTTTTTATGAGATATTACAATTATGGTTATATGAAAAAAAAAATCTTGGCAAAACAATTGAAAAACAAATCTTGTCATATGAATCTTACCCAAAAAAAATTCATGTCATTTGAATTTCAATTTTCACTTAAATTATCAAAGAATTTTTTGAAAAAATAGTCTGATCCGATGTTATCCGGAACAGCACTAAACACAGTATAACTTAGTCAGACTATTTATCCGGAACAACACCAAACGCCTTATAATATTATGGATAAACAGTCAGTACTCTCCGGAACAAATTAATACTATCCGATAGAAATTAGTCAGTTCAGTCCAACGTACCAAACGAGCCCTTATGGTACAGTTGAATGTACTAGAGATCTTTCTCGATTACATTGTAAGAAGTGCATTGATGTTGAACAAGCGAACTTGTAGATCGTGCTTATAAAATGAAAGGTGGACTTGCGGTTTATGGTAGTTGTTATATTAGATTTGAATATTACTAATTTTTTTAGGTATTGTTTGTTTTGAAAAATGGGTTCTTTGAGAAAGTCAATCCTAGACACATTATTCTAGGATACCATAATATTCTCATTATAGTGTTGAAGAGATGATTCTTTTGTGTCTTCTTACCCCTATTACTACAATTAACGAAATTCGTGCTAGTAATATTGAAAAATGTACTTTGAAATAATATTGGAAGTTATTTGGTTGTTTCGTCATTCTTGATGGGTTCAACCATTTAGTTTTTTAAACTTTTCATTTTCATTTATGTAAATAATGTTTTTTTAAGTGTAAATCGGTTTGAATTAAGATAGGGTAGAATAAAGATGTCGTAAAATATCTTGCAAATCCGAAAGAGATTTGGGGGTTAAGAAGGCATTAGTATTGTGCTGGCCAACGAACCTTCGACCCTCGCGCCAATAAGATTGTGTACCGCGGTGTGTTGATGAGAAGAGTTTATGTAGCAATGGGCCCTTGTTTAAGTAGAAGTTAGAAATATAACTTGTTTGTAACTCAAATTCTATGAGAAAATCTAAGATTAAAGATCTTATGGCCTACATAGGCTCTTAACCCCTTCTCCAAGCTTGTTCCAAAATAGGGATGACATCCTGAACACGTCCAAACTAGGATTCTATTCACTTCCCTTGTGGGAAAGTCAATCTAACTTGCCTTAAGTGAAGGGAACTTTTGAGTTTGCCAAGATCATATGAACAAAATACTATGTATAATCATAATTATGGCAACGGAGGCTTAGAAGTCAAAACATGAGTTCAAACACAAGTCTTTTTGTAACGACCTATCTCGAGTTTTCATTTATTTAATTGCATTCTAGCGTGATAGAAATTTTGGAAATTTTTTTTCGGAGTTTATTTGGATTAATATGATCTGGGGACAATTAGAAGTATGCAAGAAAACATTTAACTTTTTCTTGAGGTCATTATACGTGGTTACGAGCCCGTATGATTTTTAAGTGAAAATATAGTTCAATGTTGACATGGCCGGTTTTGAGGCAGTGGGGAAACAACCAAGTAAAAGTATCGTGTGGATGAGAATAAGCCAGCTCAAGGACAAGCACCATGTTGGATTATTGCCCACATATGTTATGTGGCAGAATCTGGTTCGACAACAGGTTTTCTAGAAGGTGCCACATCATCATGCCATGCCATCGTTGCCACATCATCATGCAGCATGCTACAACTCTTACCCATAAATTTCCACTGTAGAACAGTTGATTTCATAGATAATTTGTTTAGCCACTCCTTAACATTTTGATTCATCCCAGTTTGCCTCCTCAAAATCATCTTATAGAAGAAGGGTATACAGCCGATATATTACAGAAGAATTTCGTAAGATGATAACATTATACCTGTAGCCATATTATTATTCTGAAACTTTTCAGCTGAATAATTGGTCCCTGTCTGTCACATAAATATTAAATTAAGGTTTATATCAGATATTGGATGCTCAAACTTAGCCTTGAATTGAAATCTGAAATCAATGATCTTGAAGAAAGCATTCAAGGGCTCATATTAGGGTTGACCCTGAACTGTGCCTCAGTTTCCTGAAGAAAATAAAGTTAACTACTTGCCATCTATATATCTTGCCATTGACGTTGTTTTCCAGCCAGTGAAAAGAAAAAAAACAGGAAATCATAAGGACATTATTTTCCTCTTCTCTTCACGAATTCCAGTTCGATAATACCTTCAACCCCAGCATTGTTAGCCTCTAAAGCCTCATATTCAATCGATAGTGAACTTTGATTATGTTCCATTTTTCCAATCTCTTCAATTTTAAATGCCATGGCTTTCACTTTTTTCCAATATTTTGTTAAAAAATCTAGTGTGGAAATACAAATAAGCAATTCACTAGGAAAAATTGATGAAGCTGATTCGTCAAAGTGTCATTTGTTTAGAAATTCTCTCTACAGTGACGTCTGGAAATTAATTGAATGGCTTCCTTTTCTTGTTTGTTTCAGTGTTTGAATTGAATGGCTTCCTTTTCCTATGGAAATGACTTTGAATCTTCTTTCAGTTAGTGTCACGCCCCAACCCACGGATTTACGTAACCTTGGATTAAGACGTGATTCACACCTTAATTATAGAATTTAATAAAAACTATAACTAAAATGGGAAGAGACATTTAAATAAATAAAGTAAATATTTCACATAGAATATTCGAAACAACATCTGAAAGCTTGAAAATTTTACATTATTTTACAAGTCAGAACTACTCAAGAGTTCACTTAAATGAGTAGCTCATTATTTATCCATAAGCTATGTACACAGCACACTCTTATAAATATGCCAAAATCATCACAAGCTCTAACTTTCAGGTTCAGTACCTGCAAAATCTATTAGGGGATGAGCGAAACCACAGCTCAGTAGGGACATAAACCTTTTTACAGGAAATTGATATAATTAAATTAAGTGATATCCAATCACACAGCCAAATATCACATTATTAATAATAATACATGAATGCTCTTCATCTAATCCCGTTAATTCATATAACTGGACAAGCAGACCTGCACGTCCCATACCATGCTTATACC
Organism: Prunus avium; assembly: GCF_002207925.1. The sequence goes on from NW_018922918.1 coordinate 133,860, forward strand.
ACTTGGTCCCGAATGCCCATTTAATTATATGAACTAACACCCATTTCAATCATCCCATAATTCCCCTTTTGTTAGTCATCTTGTCTAACTCCCTTTCACCAGTCCCAAATCACCCAATAAAAACCATGTGCACTGTGGGATCCCTGAGACCTGGTACCTGCCAAGAGTTAGACTCAACTACACAAAAGACTATTTCCATTACCCTCTTTTCTACCATTATTTTCTCAATCCAACAACTCAAACCAATTTCCATGACATGATATAATTACGCCTTTCACATATCCCATGTATCTCACAACAATGTAACTATTCAAAATATCACCAATGTACCAACATTGTTCAACTAATAAAGAACACATAAACATTCCAAGAAAAACATTCAATTGTAACAAGAATATTAATCAAATAATCATATCACGCATAATATATTGTTCACAAAATTTAATTAAATCAATCTCTGCAAAAGGCCCCCAAGAAACCCCTACCTTGTTTCCAAAGTTAGCTCCAAGTTAAGAAAACACACAAGCTACGACCTCTAACTTCTCCTGAGAATTTGATCACCACTTGCTTTCTCTTCTTTTCTATCTCTCTTTCTCACTTTAATTTTTTTTTCTCTTCTCTTTGCATGCACTACTATGCAATCGTCCTGTATTTTCAAAATCAAAGGCAATGACCTCTATTTATAGTGAATACTAAGGCAGCATGCCAAAAGATCAATGCTTTTAGGATCACCTCCTTAACTAACTTTTCCTTCACTCCAAATTAATAGAAGGATAAGAAGATATATAGTGATGACTTCAACTATCTAATTCAATGACACATAATTAGTTTGCAAGTGGATAAGCAAGTAAACCATAATTGTTTGACACATGTTGACTACGTGGAGTTTAAAAAGAACTCTCATGCATGAATTTTTAATAGCTAGGCATGAGATATTACTAACATTAACTAATATTAATATTAAAAGCCAATTTTGAGAAAATCATCAAAATCCTTTAAAAAGAATGAATTTGCACTAGGTGAAGCAATAAAACATAGACTTCCATAAAATTACATAGACTTCCATAAAATGACTATAATACTATAATTTTTTTTTTTATAAAAGTACAACAATTATAATTATAATTTAATACCTACCAAAGTAATAAAATATTAACATTTTTCAGAATAAGGATTCTCACAATTAGTTTCAAACGGAACCTGTGTTGAAGTGAGTCTCCTAATTAATCAAGGAGATTTATTTCCTTGATTAATTAAGGGATTTACTTTCCTATTTTATATAGTTGTCAAATCATTGTATAATTAGGAGATACTTTCCTAATCCTTTATTGTATCTAATTCCTTGTAAAGCACTCATGTAAACTCTTATATATACCTCCTTATGGAGAAGAATAATACATAACCTAATATATTCAAATCATATTCATATTTTAGCATGGTATCAGAGCAATCGATCATCGGTTGTCTCTAAATTCTCATATCAAATTTCTCATATTCAAATCCAAAACCCTAAATCAAGTTCCTCATATTTAATTTCCTCAAATCCAAATCCCTCAAATCTAAATTCCTCAAATCCTCTTATCAAAATCTCTAAACACATACCCTCAAATCTTAAACACATACCTCTCAAATCATATTCTTATATCAAATTCATACATCAAATTCCTCACATTCTCATATCACATCTTACTTCCGTTGCGATGTCCGGACCCCCTATGATTCTCTCCCTTATTGCAGACTCACAGAAGCATGCGGTCAATCCTGCTATCCCGGCTCCCTGACCTCGTGCTTCTATTGCCACCACCAAAAGTTCTGTTTTTCATACATGCTATAAAAAATCCGCATGGATTATCGACTCGGGTGTTACGGATCACATGACATTTAATCCTGGCCAACTTGTTGATCGCAAATCATCCACTCCGTCGATGGTGTCCAATGCTAATGGTACCCCTCCCCTGTGGTTGGGGAGGGCTCAGGAAAAACAATTGGTTGTGGTACTCGACGAGGCAAACTCTACTACTTAGACTGGGCATCGGATAGTGAGATCAAGATTGGTCAAGCTTTCACAACCAGTGGAACTCGTTCTAAGAGGGAGAGAGACAAAGTTTGGTTATAGCATAAACGTCATGGGCATGCCTCGTTTGGTTATCTTAAGAAGTTGTTTCCATCATTATTTTACAGTCTTGATGTTTCCAGCTTCCAGTGTGATACGTACGTGTGAATTGGCTAAGAGTCATCGTGTCCCGTTCCCATTAAATTCACATAAGAGTTTGGTTCCGTTTTCTCTTGTTCATTCTGATGTTTGGGGACCTGCTAAAATTGCCACTCCGGCAGGAGCTCGATGGTTTGTCACGTTTATAGATGATTGCACACGCATGACTTGGGTGTCCCTTCTCAAAACAAAAGGGGAAGTCAGTTCCAAGTTTCAACAGTTTTATCAAATGGTGGAGACACAATTTCATACTAGAATTCAGGTTCTTCGTTCCGACAATGGCGGAGAATTTCTCAATCTTACCCAGTTCTTAGAAGATCATAGCATCATACATCAACGCTCATGTCCTTACACTCCCCAACAGAATGGGGGTGGCTGAAAGAAAGAACAGACACTTATTGGAAGTAGTTCGTGCCTTTCTCTTTGGCGCCAATATGCCACGATCTTTTTGGGGTGAAGCCGTCGTCTCTGCTACATACCTTATCAATCAGATTCCCTCTAGTATCCTAAATTTCCAAACACCACTTCAAACACTTCACCACCATATCCAAACACCTCCCACCCCAAACCTGGAACCCTGGATTTTTGGTTGTGTTGTATTTGTCCACTTACATGATCACCAATGAAGCAAATTGGATCCCCGAGCCGAAAATGTGTTTTCATTGGCTATGCACCTCATCAGAAAGGATACCGGTGTTATCATCCTCCTAGTCAAAAGGTCTTTACCTCCATAGATGTTGTTTTTCGAGAACATGACTTATATTTTTCAACTACCCATGAGGAGAATCGAGAATCCACCACTGCTCAAATTCTCAATTTTTTTCCCCAGGACGCCACTCTGCATCAACATGATTGTTCAACAGTGGAAAGCAATCGATCGCCAGTGGAAAACAACCGGTCGCCCCCTCTTAGTTCTTCAAATACAGAGAACCTGCTTCAAAACGGTCGGTCGACAGCAGACAGCGACCGGTCGCCAAAGGAAAACGATCAGTTGTCTCCATGCTGTCAAAATTAGGAGGAGGAAATTGAACCGTTTTATGAGATTTTGCCCGCTTCAGCTCCAGTACCACACCAATCACCTGCTTAGGACGTCATTCAGGTAACATTTTTTCCTGAAACTGATAACATTAATGAAATGTCCCATAATGATTTGATTTCAGAGGGCACAGAGCCAGCATATCAGATTCCAAAAAGGAAGAACCGTGGCAAACCTCCAGTCCACTACGAAGCAAATCTTAATGCAAAAGGGAAATATCCCATCAACAATTATGTATCTCTCAATAGATTATCAGAATCATGGGTACACTTTGTGAAGCAGTTGGCCGACATATCTATCCCCAACAGTATAACTGAAGCACTAGAAGACCCCAAATGGAAAGAAGCCATGGATGAAGAAATGCGAGCTCTCCAGAAGAATGGCACATGGGAACTCGTGTCATTACCTCATGGAAAGAAGACAATGGGATGCAGATGGATTTATACAGTGAAACTCAATGCAGATGGATTCATTGAAAGATATAAAGCTAGATTGGTGGCGAAGGGGTACACACAAAGATATGGGGCAGACTACCAAGAGACCTTTGCCCCAGTAGCCAAGATTAAAACTATTAGAGTCCTTTTGTCTCTAGCAGCAAATCTCGATTGGCCATTATATCAGTTTGATGTAAAAAATGCATTCTTACATGAAGACTTGGAAGAAGAAGTATATATGGACTTACCACCAGGATGTAACTTAGCTCGTGACAATGATAATCAAGTTTGCAAGCTCAGAAAGTCATTGTATGGGTTAAAGCAATCTCCCAGGGCATGGTTTGGCAGATTCACTAAATCCATGAAGAATTTTGGATATATACAGAGTAATGCGGATCACACTATGTTCTTGAAGCGTGATGGAAGAAGACTTACTGCATTGATTGTTTATGTGGATGACATAGTCATAATTGGAAACGACGCAGAAGAGCAACTGAAACTGCAAAAGTATTTGTCTTAGGAATTTGAGATGAAAGATTTAGGTGATCTGAAGTACTTTCTCGGAATTGAAGTAGCAAGGTCCACAACTGGTATATTTCTGTCCCAAAGGAAGTATGTATTAGATCTACTCACTGAAATAGGAATGCTTGGATGTAAGCCTGTTGACATACCCATTGAGATGAATCACAAGTTGTGTGAAGACATGGATCAAGAACCAACCAATAAGGAACAGTACCAATGCCTTATTGGAAGGTTAATATATTTAGCCCACACAAGACCAGATATTGCATATGCTGTGAGTGTGGTTAGTCAGTTTATGCATTCACCCAGTGTGTCTCATAGGAATGCAGTTGATCGGATCTTAAGGTACTTAAAGTCAGGCCTTGGGAAAGGATTAATGTTCTCAAAAAATAGAGATCTTGAAGTTGTTGGATATACAAATGCTTATTGGGCTGGCTCCATTACTGATAGACACTCTACTTCAGGTTACTTCACTTTTGTGGGAGGTAACCTAGTCACTTGGCGTTGTAAAAAATAAAATGTGGTTTCTCGGTCTAGTGTTGAAGCAGTGTATCGAGGAATGGCTCACGGAGTTTGTGAATTACTATGGATTAGAAGGCTATTGATAGAATTGGGTTTCAAGCCAGAAAAGCCAATGGAGTTACATTGTGATAACAAGTCAGCCATTGATATTTCCCATAATCCAATTCAACATGATTGAACCAAACTTGTTGAGGTGGATATACATTTTATCAAAGAAAAAATTGAGAAGAAGATCATCCGCCTACCCTTCGTAAAATTAGAAGATCAACTGGCAGATATCTTAACCAAAGCTGTTTGTGGTAGAGTATTTCATGACTCACTTATCAAGTTGGGCATTGGTGACGTATATGCACCAACTTGAGGAGGAGTGTTGAAGTAAGTCTCCTAATTAATCAAGGAGATTTATTTCCTTGATTAATTAAGGGATTTACTTTCCTATTTTATATAGTTGTCAAATCATTGTATAATTAGGAGATACTTTCCTAATCCTTTACTGTATCTAATTCCTTGTAAAACACTCATGTAAACTCTTATATATCTCCTTATGGAGAAGAATAATACATAACCTAATATATTCAAACCATATTCATATTTTAGCAACCTGCACCGGAGAAGACTAAAAGAAGATAAGATAAATCCTCTTCTCTAAAAGGATCACGGTATTTAACTACAGTTATTTTGACTCAATTGTTGATGCTACCTCACATTGCAGGTAACAGCTAATTAGCTCAATTAATCAAATTAGAAGGTGAGTACCTTTTTCTTGGTTTGCTTCATGTTGAACAACGAAAATCCAAAACATTCAACATAAATTTATACTCACAGTAATAATTCTTTAATCCCATGATAATTTTTTTCGGCACTATATAATCTTTGCTTGTTTTTATTTCATTTAGAATGACAGGAGACAAGAATATACAAAAATATTGAACATCAACTAAAGTGCAGAACACAAAACATAGCAGGCACTACTAGGCAAAACAGAGCATCGCATCGAGAAGACAGAACGACTGGTTGGAAGCAAACTTGAAAACGATCTGAGGCCAATGGAAACAAGTTTGGCCATAGAATATGTAGTATACTTGGACGCCATGACAGTCAACTTGCGCAACTGTGAACTACAAAAATGGAGTTTTATATTTCATCTTCACACAAACTAACTACTTAGACTTAATATTATTCAAATAATGTGATTGTGCTGAAATGGAAGATGGCATCAATTGCTCAAACAAAAACAGTATGAAACCATTTTTCGAATAACGAAAATTGTTTCATTATAACGAAGCTAACTTCCTTACAATAATTCAGCTAGAATTTCCTAATCACCAGACACCTGCTCCTGAACAAAATTGCCTTAAGGTCCTAGCTCAATTTTTGCCGAGCTTTGATAGACAAAGGGTCTAAGCTCTATTTTATCGATCTTATACGAACTAAAGGTCCTAGCTTAATTTTTGTCCAGCTCTTATGGATGAAAGGTCCAGGAAGGTCCAAGCTCAATTTTTGTAGAGCTCTAATGGACGAAAGGTCTAAGCTCAATTTATATTGAGCTCTAATGGTTGAAAGGTCTAAGCTCCATGTGTATCGAGCTCATATGCACGAAAGGTCCAGTCTCCATTTTTATCAAGCTCATATGGACGAAAAGTCCAATCTCAATTTTCGTTGAGCTCTGATGGGCGAAAGGAACAAGCTCATTTTTTGGCCAGTCTGATGGACAGAAGGGCCCATCTCAATTTTTGTTAAGCTCTGATGGAAGAAAGGTCCAAGCTCCATGCTTATCGAGCTCATATGGAGGAAAGGTCCAAGCTCAATTTATATCGAGCTCTGATGGAGGAAAGGGCCAAGCTCCATGCTTATCGAGCTCATATGGAGGAAAGGTCCAAGCTCAATTTATATCGAGCTCTGATGGAGGAAAGGTCCAAGCTCCATGCTTATCGAGCTCATATGGAGGAAAGGTCCAAGCTCAATTTATATCGAGCTCTGATGGAGGAAAGGTCCAAGCTCCTTGTTTCTCGACCTCATATGGACGAAAGGTCAATGCTCCATTTTTATTGAGCTCATATGGACAAAAGGTCCAAGCTCAATTTTTGTCAAGCTTTGATGGACAAAAGGTCAAAGCTCTATTTTTATTGAGCTCATATGGACGAAAGGTCCAAGCTCAATTTTTTGTCAAGCACATATGGGAAAAATGTCCCAGCTAAATTCTGTCAAGCTCATATGGACGAGAGGTCCAAGCTCAAATTTTTATCGCGCCTTGATGGACAAAAGGTCCAAGCACAATTTTGTCAAGCGCATATGGGAAAACTGTCCTAGCTAAATTCTTGTCAAGCACATATGGACGAGAGGTCCAAGCTCAAATTTTTATCGCACCTTGATGGACAAAAGGTCCAACCTCAACTCCCCAAGCTCATGCTTAGGTTGAAGATGGTACCCACATCAAATCGCCAACCTCATGCTCAGGTCGGCATGAGACCCACCTCACCTCGCCAAGGTCATGCTCAGGTTGTCAAATAACCAACCTCGTATCGCCAAGCTCATGCTCAGCTTGGAATGGATCCAACTTCAAATCACCAAGCTCATGCCCAGGTTGGTAAGGGACCAACCTCAAACTGCCAAGCTTTCAGGTTGGCAGAAGTCCTTGCCGAGCTAAGGCTCGGGTTTGCAAGAGTCTAACCTCAACATTTGTCGAGCTCAGGCTTAGATTGGTAAGAAGATTGTAGGGGTCTTTTTGTTCCAGCAGCCTGACGAATGGGCTTGGGCTGCCGTAAGAAGAAAACGAACAGAAATTCCCCAAGTATCTGAGTTCAGAAACCAAGCTCCTAAAAGAGTTTTTGAAAGGTTTGATGAAACCTTAGAAAAACACCCTCAGGTTCTTTTCACCAATAGCCAAATAAACATGATAGATTGATTAATGGCTTAGCATGAGGAGCTTGTGGCATGGGAGCTAAGCTTTCACACGTTTAGCAATTTGAGAGAGAGAGAGAAGCACGAATTTCTTATAGAGAACGAAGGTTTGGAGTAGGGCAGAGGAAAATTAGGAGGATTTCTTCCTAATGGGAAGATGAAATAACTAGAGGCGAAAAGTGGGTGGCTTGAGTAAAATTCCCAGTTTGCTTGACAAAGCTTGGTCAGGCTCTGGATGATGATTTTTGCTGGGTAGAAGAAGCTCCCTTTTATAGGCACAAAGAATCCCTAATTTCATCTAACCTTCTTCTCCCTTTTCGTTGCTCCTTCCCACTTGATCCTATTTGATGCAATTTTCCTATTCAAGGCGCATGGGTAAGGAGCCCTTTGTGGTTCCAAGGTTTTGACACAGCTAGTCTTCTCCATAAGGGTGAAGCGCCACCTGCTTTCCCTCTGGTTTTTCAAGATAGAGCTTGCAGTGGAAAAGAAGATGGATAGAGGCTTTTGTCTGATGGGTACTCATGGGTTTCCGTTGGTCTCTGTCATGGCTTCCTATTTGACCATCTTGGCGTCCTAACAAGGGTGGAGCCTAACAAGGGTGGAGCACGGTGACAGCTTTTCTACAAGTTGCTGGGCTGGGCTCGTGTGCAATATTGGGCTGTCAACTCGTTATTTCCAGCGCTTAATGGGTTTTCGCCAAGCTGCTGGGAATAGCCTATTTAATTTTGGGCATTTTATTGATGCTGGCTTTGTCTAAGTGCTATGGCAGACTATTAGATATCTTCCTAAGGCATTGGATCATTTTCTCCCCTCTCTCATGCTAACCCATGTGTTTGAGCTCAAGAAATGGGCTTGGGTTTTGGGGCTCCCAAGCAGCCCAAAACTTCCATTTCTTGGCTCATCAATGGGCCCCATGAAAGCTCGTTACCATCCATACCACAACCCACTCAAGCAAGCCCCGGGCATTTGCGTGGCTTGGGCCCACTTAAATTTGTAGCGTGGCTATGTGTGAAATAATGATTTCCTGCTTGGCATGGCATGTCAATTGGTGTGCTTGAATTTTATAGTCTTTGAAAATAGACATAATGCTTGACAAAATAATTAGCATGAGCTTGTAGAGCCAATGTCTTTTATAGGCTCATTTTAATTCTTAGCGTGATAAATTGCATATTTATTTGGCATGGCACGTGATCGTGGCTCGTGAAAGCGTGCATGACGAATTCCGCATGCTCCGAATCGGGTCTTTTCTTAATAAGGTGTTGCATTAGGCCAAATAATTTATTTGGGCCCAATCCTGGATTTTTTGGGCCTCAACAAAGATCAACCACAAATTGTCAAGCTCAGCCTCATGTTGGTGGAAATCCAACCTCACAACGTGCTGAGCTTAGCCTCAAATTGGCGAAGATCTGACCTCGTGACTCATCAACCTCAATTGAGCTTCCTTCACCAATGTCATCATGATACATGGCGTCTATACCATTAGTCCATTTACACATCAAGTTATATTTCTCCTTTGCATGACAAATTATAACTTTCTTCGCTACTGCCCTAGTCCTTTTGCCACACTTGTTTTTTATGGAGATTTAGGGACTCTTCATGGTGCCGATATGTTAGTTACTACAAAATTTATGATATGATTTAATATTTCTAGCTCGACTAAATTATTAAAATGCAACTCCCCACACAGAACTCTCTTGTTTGGGGATTTAGGGGACTTCTATTTATGAGGTAAAATACATCTAGACCAAGCTCAGCTAAAGCACGATGACAGAGTTGAGTTTAGGCCCATATGGTAGGGATGAGCTCGATGTTAGTGGTCGAGCTAGGCTCGAGCCTGATCGCCATATATGTTTCCACCTTGACCCAGTTGGGCTTGTTGACACATTGGTCCATGGGCTTGGGCTCGGTGTGCATGAGGTTGACATCAATTGAGTTTACATGGTGTTCACTCAAAAGACTCCTAGTCTTATAGATGCTATGATGTTTCAAGATCACCGAGACGCCTACTAAATAGATTCCTAGTCTGAGGAGGACAAGGTTGTTCTGGAGTTGTTTCCCTCTTTTCGGCCGGGTAGGCCGATTGAAGGAGTTTTTGGTCCTTCTTCTTTTTTGAGTGCGGGGCATGCCACCACCAAGCTCCGAATTTGGGCTTGAATGGAATGTGAGTGGATGGATGTGTTGCGTCCGAGATCTGACTTTAATCAAACGATTGTTCGGCCCAGCAAGGAACCTCCTCACGACCTAGGTTCTTTCACTACCTCGGGGTCAAGGCTTTATGTGAGCAACCAAATGATGTGGAGTGGATAGAGATGAAGATTGAAGGTGAAACGTAATGAAACGAAAAATAAGTGCGTAAAGTAAATGTGCTTAAACTTAAATGTAATTTAAAGACAAATGCGTAAAGTAAAGTGCGAAAGATAAATAACGTAAATAGGAGAATTAAAGTGCGATAAAATGAATCAAAGCAATAAATAAAGCAAGAACGAAATGAAAGCGATAAGAACGATAAAGTAAAATGAACTTGAAATTAAACTTAATTGAAGTGCGATAACAATGAAAAGTAAAGCAATTGAAATAAACTTGAATTTAAATGACAAGGTAATGTAAATTGCAAGAATTTAAACTTACACTAAGAAAAGGAAGAACTCGCTACACTAGGTGCATGAAAAGTAAAATCCTAAGTCTAGGAAAAGAAAAGTGCGAGACGAAAGATAAGTTTGTCTGTCTGATGTTGTGTCTTCTATCTTCATTTGGTGAGGTTTATATAGGGCACTCGTCAGCCCATGGGCTGGCCATTGAATGGCCAAAGGTCAACTCTTTATGAAAATCTTTCCTTTCGAAGCTCCCCTAAATCCGTGGGATTGCACTTGCTTGAAATATTCTGACATGCTTGATTCTTTCTTGCTTTGGAACATTCGGAGTTACTATCAAATTCCTTGATTTCTTTCCTTGAGGGCAATGAAGTTTCAATTCAAAGAGCCCAGCCACCGTATTCTCACAAGCCCACTCATTTGATTTCATGCATATATCAATATATGTGTATATAATAAGTCAATCAAACTATCAACTCAAAACCCTTTTCGGCCCAGCTTGCAAACAAACTAAATATCCCAGCCGCCATCTAGCAAGACTCGGCCGCATATTTATATTCGTTTATTATATATAATATATATAAACTTAGAGTAATGCAAGGGTGGCTAAAAATCTAAAAACCTTTCAACCCCATATTCGCAAGACCACCTAAAGGCTCCAGCCACAATATCCCTCATACTCATCTACATATATATATGAAAGGCAATTAGATTTTTGCCCTGCAAACCCTTCAACCACATATCCAGCCGCAATACTCCTTCAATCCGTATTCCAATTCTCGACCGCCAAGGTTCCAAAACTTCAACCCAAAGACTCGGCCGCATATTTATCCCAATAGTTTTGGCCGTGCCCACACAAATGTCATAGCCCCAGCCACTTTCAAGCCCAGCCGCAATTCGAACTGCGCCCGGCCTCATCTCGAACGATGCCCGACCACAAAACTCCAACAGATTAGCCTGGCCGCAACCTTGCCAAGCATAGATCGCTCCAGCCGCCTTTGAGCTCCATATTACAATATTCAGCCGTGACTCTACCCCATTCGAACAAAACCCCAGCCGCAACTTCCATTCGAAAATCCAGCGGAGATTTTCCAAGATCGCTCCAGCTGTCCCGGCCGTAACAAACTCTAAGCCCGGCCATATTTTTCAGTTCCTAGCCCCGGTCGCATTCCAACAAAACCCAGCTGCTCCATCTCTTCAAATCTCGGCAGCCACTCTACAAGAGCCCAGCCCGGCCGCGATTCCATTCTAAAAAACCCGACCGAGATTCCATTCTCAAAGCCCGGCCGACATTCCAAGAGTCTAGCTGCCCGTGTCTTTGAAAGGTGCCCGGGTGAATTTTCAACAGCCCCAAACATTGCCCCCCAATTTGTTTAGCTCATAATTGGTGTAGAGGTAAGCAAATCGAGACTCAAAACCTTTCAAGTTTCTGAATTTTGAAACTCTTTGCTTGCCTTGATTCGAATCTTAGTTTATTCACTATATTTTTCTTTGATTCGAATTTACTTCATGTTTGTAGGATGGAATCCATTCCAAATGATAGTGCCCAATTTTTTGAAGATATGAAAGTGGCCATGGACAAAGACTTGGGCAAGCAAGTATTTGTCTACTTTCTCAATGCCTTTCCCAACTCCGCCCAATATATTCTTGGCCCATTTTTCTCCGCCTATCCCGAACCTTTGAAATGGCCCAACTTATTTTTCAGACTTCACATGGGCAACCGTTTGGGAGAGCTCCAAGCCATTCAAAGGTTGGCCGACGGGAACCCCCATCAAAATAGACTCCGCCCCAACTAAAGAGGCCCCATCAAAGAAAGCATCATCCGCCACCGGGAAATCCGACCACTCAAGCTCGGCGGAAGGTAAATTTGATTGGTATCATTGGTTCAAAGTTTTAGAACCAAAATTGAAGGGCTTGAAATCTCCCATTGTTTGTAGACGATGCTTGACCAAGTCATGACTCAATACAGACATCTCGGCGTAATCCCCAGCGAAGCAATCCTTGAACTTTCTTAAAAGTTCTTCCATCTTGGCCCGAAATTCCGGCTCCATTAGACCACTGATGTAGATTTGCCAATGGTGCCAATTCCATTTCCACGATTTTGAGTGCATCATCTTCTAGACATGGATAAATTCCACTTAGTTAGCGGTGGACCTATGCTCGGCCACTCTTTTGGCCCAAAACCATATAACCGCCTCAAAGTATCTTCCACCGCGGCCTTCTTCTGTCCCTCTATGGTTGTATCACTCATTGAAGGAGAAAAAATTAGCTATCATGGGGTGCTCCCCATTTTCTTGGGCATCATGTGCCCCCAAGTTTATCAACTTTTGGGCCGAGACTCCCATAGGTCGGCCATTCATATCTGACCCCATAAAATAAAGAGGCATGATATCATCTTCATAAAACTTTGCCTCTACCGCATTAGTGGAAGCCATGAAAGGCCGTGCATCGGCCTGAACAGTCTCTATACTTCCATCCTCGTGCCAAAATTGTAAAAATTGAAGAGGGCACACACATGCTTCTATGGATCCAATCTCGGCCCAACAAAGCATTGAAATGGGCCGTTGTCTCCACCGCAAAGAAAGCAATCTTTCTAATCTTTTGCCCCACTCTAACTTCGAGCGGGATGATCCCCTTTGAAGTCGTGGTGTCTCTCACGAACCCACTGACCGTTGTCTCGGTCGGAATTAATTCATTTGAGCCTTTCTTTAATTTCCTCATGATTGAGGCATGGAGGAAATTGACTGTAGCCCCTGTATCTACAAGGACCTTGCCAACCGGAACTTCATCAAAATGAGTGCCCATGTACAAAGGCTTAAGGTGGAGGACATTTTCTTGGTGGGCATCTCATAGCACACCTTTTTAGGCAATTTTTCCTCCGTTTTGGGCACCACGATGCAAGGTTGGGCATTCCATTCCTTTGGAATTTCTTGGGCCACCTCAATTTCTTTGGCTCATTCCATTTGGACCATGGACTCAACCTCATTGAACACATCTCCATCCATATAATTAGGATGATCCGGCCAAGCTTCAAAAAATAGTGGGAGTGTAACAACCATGGCATTTACCTCGTCAAAGTCTCCAAACTCCACTTTGGCCTTGCCCACTTTTAGTTCATTCTTAAACTTGGCCATCACTTCCTTGCACTCCTTTTCAAGATGCTCTACACCCTTCATCTCCATATTCTTCATCGTCGGCTATCAAACCTTCGGCCGATGCAAAATTGGGCTGGTGGTTTTCTAGCATCTCTTTATCTTCTCCTTCAATCGTATATTTGGCCTCTTGTCTTCCCTCGGCTGTACATTCGGTCTCTTTTCCTATTCTGTTGGCCTCGGCCTCGGTCTCGACCATGACTTGGTCTTCCTCCGCCTTTGAAAATGAGAATCAAACGATCAACAACATACTCTTTTTTTCCTTAATTGGGAGTGCCTTCATCATCTGAAATTGTTTGTCATTTTCAATCAGCCAAGCACATGCTTTGAGTTGTTCATTTTCACTAAGACCAGGTACTGCTTGTGTCAAGCAAACCTTGCTTTCTCACCCTTCAGAGGTTTCTTACCCACCATTTTGGTTGGCCTACTAACTTCAGCCTCAGAATTTTTTTGTCTTGAAAGCCCTAGTCAAATGGGCCTCCAATTCCGAGATTGGCTATTCCGGGGCTATTACCACGACTCGGTCATTCACCCATTCTCAACGTATTTTCATCTCCTCGATCGAGGCTACATCCAAGGAAGCGACGGTATCGGCCTTGGCCAACTCCAATTCCTCCAATCGAAGCTCCTCTCGAAGCTCGACCAACCGGTCGAGTTGAGCTTGCCCTTTGTCCGCCCATTCTAACTCCGCCTTGCAAGTGGTGGCATATTGCCTTTGAACCCTTCTAGTTTGAGTCTTACTCAGGGGTACCAGTGGGAGTTTTGGCCTCTGCTTCTATACCATTGGCCCGCTTTTGTGTTTGGCACCTTTGAAAGTTGGAACACCACTACTGTTTGCGGGGCGGGGTCTTGATACATAGGCCACATCTTAGCTTTTGCCTTCGCCCACTGAAATCCACATGCTTCTGTTTTGGCTTGAGTCTAGCAAATCAATGTCTTCACACCTTAGAGGGGCATGTTGATTTCTCCTCTTAGGCTGATATCGTGGCCTCTCGTACCTATCTTGTTTGGCCTTACTTTCATTTTGCCTCTTGGGCTATGTGGGCTGTAATTCTCGGCCGAATTTGTTATCATAATCCTTTCAAAACTCCTAGGTCTGCCCACTTGGACTTTATCCTTGGGTTGCTCCTTAATCAGGCCCTTGGTAGGTTCCTTGGTTAGCTTCTTAGGCTTTGACGGAACCACTTCGAGAGTTACCTCGCATTGGCATCGACTGCATAGCACAATGGGCTTTGGAGGTTCTTCCTTGGTCGAAACTTTTGTCTCGAGAACCTTGGCCACCTCAAGGTACATCTTGGCCTTGCCTTTTTCTTAGGGTCCGCCGAAATCTCTCTTGCCCTTCTTTTTGCTGCAGCCTTCGTCGAGCCACCCAAGTCCAACCTTTGCCTAGGTTGGTCTGGCCTTAGGAAATTAGCATTCACCATATTGACATGGGCATTTGGGAAAGGGTTCTGGTCGATGCCCATGATAACTTTCTCTAGAAACTTCAAGATGTTCCGATCGATGAAGTCTTTTGGGAGGTTCCACTAAACTTGGAAATTTGGACCCTCGTTGCCCTTTGATCCTTGAAGGCTTTAGACAAAGCCTTGCACATATATGGCCATTTGGCCATAATCTCGGCCAAGTTTACCCCGGCCGACTCTTCTTCCTCTTTAGACAAAGCCTTGCACATATATGGCCCTTTGGCCATGATCTCTTTCGACCGCCATAGTTCTAGGCCCGGAGGGTTTGGCCGAATTCTTATAAAAGGTTGGTCGAGGTGCCGGCTGCCCCTTTTATTGTTCCTCCTTTAGAAAGGCTTCATATCGGTCCACCCGAAGTAGGAGATCATAAATGTCACGGAACTCAATTCCTTCCAATTTCTTTCGAAGGTCAAGCAACAATCCCTCTTGGGCCAATTTCGAAAACTCATGCTCTAGCATATTAATTGTGCACCTAGCCCTTACTTCTCTAAATCGCCCCAAGTATTCTTGGACCGACTCATTTGGTTTTGGGCTTATTTTCGCCAAGTTAATCATTGAGACTTCTGACTTCGGCCGACTAAATTGCTCATGGAAGATTTGCTCCATGACTTGCCAATTTGGGACGGAGTTTTGTGTAAGTTTGACATACCATGAGAAAGTTGCCCCCGTGAGTGTACTTGGGAATAACCTTAGTTTTAAGGCCTCACGATGCCCAATCTCTACACATTGGGTCGTGAATCGACCAATATATTCAACGGTCGACTGGAGCCCATCTCCCGAAAATAGTGCAAAATTCGGAACCTTGAAACCCCTCGGAAGTTCCTCATGATCAAAGTGCTCCGGATATGGCCTTCGGTAGACTGACCTACCAATCCTCCTATCATGAGGCATCATATCTTGAATCATTTGTTCGACCGCATCTCGGTCAATTGCTTGGTTTCCTAACAACGGGTTGTTCGCATTTCCGCCGAGATTACTCCAACCACCGATTCCGGCTAATTGGTTGATATGAGCCCCAACAAAATTGGCTCCTGCCCCTTGGTGACCTTGTGGGCAGAATTAATTATAGGGCGGGAACACTTGGAATTGGTTGGCCCCCACAAATGGGTTGTTGCCCATCGGCGGAACATTAACCGCCGGGCAGGATTGCCCCCAGCTGGTGGATTAGGCTGGGGCGAATTCACCCCAAAAATATTTGGTTGGGCCTCCGGCTGAGGCCCCATCGCTGGCACTCTATTAGGCATCACTAGATTCCACTTTGGCCATTTTGTTAGCCTAGATATCGATCCAACCACTCTTTGATCGAGTGGCCATGGTTTGAGTCGCCTCTTGCATTCGTTGATGCTTGAAGTTCGCCATCTCCATTGTACGGATGAGTTGTTGGATTTCCAACGAAGTGGCATGATTTGGCCTGAACAATGGTCGTCCAGCGACTTTCGTAACATCTTCAACCAACACATGGTCGGGACCGACGACTGGATCTCGGTCGAAATTATTTTGGTGATGGCCGTGGTTCGGCCGAGACTATTTTGGCCCGGTTGAGCGATCAGAATATTTTGTCGCTAAGTATACATGGGGAGTGAACCAACCATCCGATTATGATCGAAGGCATGTGAATCCCTCCGACGGATTACTCAGGTGGTGGACATGCCCCCAAGTCATTTTTCGCCCAAAAATCGCAAACTTCAATTTTTGTGGCCGAAATCAAGGTGTCATTCATCTTCCGCCAACGAAACTCAATCTTGAGCCCTTTTTTTTTTATAATTATTTTTTTTTAAATAAATAAAAAATTTAAACTAAGTGGCCAATTTGTTTAAGAATGAATTATGACCTTTATTAGAATCTTAATGGCCAACCTAGTAGGTGGCCGTGTAAAACAAAATTTTCATGGAGACCATGGCGGTGGCCAACCATGTTTTACCCCCAGCTTGGAGCCCTTCTTATTCTCGACTCGGATCTTGCCATTTTGTTGGCGATGGGTTGAAATACTATGATGACTAGTACCACCCGAATGACTTCTGGCCATCACTTTGGCTGACACTTCATGCCCCCCAAATCCACTTGGTTGACCAATCTTGGCCTTTGGCTGGGGCTCGATAAACTTGACCACTTGCAATTGTGGTCTCACAATGTCGAGCTTTTCTCCTACAATCATGTCTATCATTATTTCATCTTGGGTCATGCTCCACCCTTCTTTTTCACTAGATTGTAGGCCATTACATCCTAGGATGGTTGCCTTGGGTTGGACCATATTGCAATTTTCATCGGTGACCATCTTTTGGGTCTCATCCCCTTGGGTGGACTCCTTTTCCTCAACCAATGTCAGGCTCTCAATAGGACGGTCAACTTGAACATTTGATCCTAAGGTCGTCTCGCCCATCTCTTTCTCACTCTCATATTCCCTACTAACCTCACTTTCCTCTAGAGGAGTAGGTGGAATGGGTGGCCAACTTGCAACCACATGAGAATTTTCATCTTGTGA
>NW_018922918.1:156899-169092 GCF_002207925.1 Prunus avium
ACTAGGTGCATGAAAAGTAAAATCCTAAGTCTAGGAAAAGAAAAGTGCGAGACGAAAAATAGGTTTGTCTGTCTGATGTTGTGTGTCTTCTGTCTTCATTTGGTGAGGTTTATATAGGGCACTCGTCAGCCCATGGGCTGGCCATTGAATGGTCGAATGTCAACTCTTCTAAAAAATCTTTCCTTACGAAGCCCTCCTAAATCCGTGGGATTGCATTGATTGAAATATTCTGACATGCTTGATTCTTCCTCTTTTGGAACACTCGAAGTTACTATCAAATTCCTTGATTTCTTTCTTTGCAAAGCCTTTGTCACGTGCATATAATCCTCCGAAAATCTGGGCTTGAATTGGTGGCTTAAACTTGGGCGTATGATTTTATTACATATATTATATAAATGTGAAACAATACAAGAAGGGCCAACACTCTCAGCCCGGCTGCCCATTCTTACTCATTCATATATATATGTTGTATAAATAAGCCACCAATCTGTAAGGGCTCCAAAGACTCCGGCTACATTAAATTAAATTCATATATATATATATATAAATATATATATATAAAATAGGGCAATGAAGTTTCAATTCAAAGAGCCCAGCCACCGTATTCTCACAAGCCCACTCATTTGATTTCTTGCATATATCAATATATGTGTATATAATAAGTCAATCAAACTACCAACTGAAAACCCTTTTCGGCCCAGCTTGCAAACAAACTAAATATCCCAGCCGCCATCTAGCAAGACTCGGCCGCATATTTATATTCGTTTATTATATATAATATATATAAACTTAGAGTAATGCAAGGGTGGCTAAAAATCTAAAAACCTTTCAACCCCATATTCGCAAGACCACCTAAAGGCTCCAGCCACAATATCCCTCATACTCATCTACATATATATATGAAAGGCAATTAGATTTTTGCCCTGCAAACCCTTCAACCACATATCCAGCCGCAATACTCCTTCAATCCGTATTCCAATTCTCGACCGCCAAGGTTCCAAAACTTCAACCCAAAGACTCGGCCGCATATTTATCCCAATAGTTTTGGCCGTGCCAACACAAATGTCATAGCCCTAGCCACTTTCAAGCCTAGACGCAATTCGAACTATGCCCGGCCTCATCTCGAACGATGCCCGGCCGCAAAACTCCAACAGATTAACCCGGCCGCAACCTTGCCCAGCATAGATCGCTCCAGCCGCCTTTGAGCTCCATATTACAATATTCAGCTGTGACTCTGCCCCATTCGAACAAAACCCCAGCCGCAACTTCCATTCGAAAATCCGGCGGAGATTTTCCAAGATCGCTCCAGCTGTCCCGGCCGTAACAAACTCTAAGCTCGGCCATATTTTTCAGTTCCTAGCCCCGGTCGCATTCTAACAAAACCCAGCCGCTCCATCTCTTCAAATCTCGGCGGCCACTCTACAAGAGCCCAGCCCGACCGCGATTCAATTCTAAAAAACCCGACCGAGATTCCATTCTCAAAGCCCGGCCGACATTTCAAGAGTCTAGCTGCCCGTGTCTTTGAAAGGTGTCCAGGTGAATTTTCAACATCCCCAAACAGGAGTCCTAGTTCGAGGAGGGCTAGGTTGTTCTGGAGTTCTACTTTGAGAAGGATTAGGTGGTCTGGGATGATATAAAAGATAGAGGAACCCTCCGTCAAAGGTATTCAATTCTAAGCACCATAATCTATTGTGCAATCTGCTCGCAAACACCCGACTGACTTAAGCATCGGATGGTCCTTGGTCGGCACCACACCGGTGTCACCCATTGTTAGCTTTTATGTTTTGCAGGTTCTGGACGACGACTTGGTTGGTCATGCTGACCTAGACTGGAAGAATTGCCCAACCTCAGTCTCGAAGAGGTCATCTTCTGTTGAATCAATTTTAGGGATCAACAATACATAAAATCAAGAAGCAAAACGCAAGTATGGTTGGAAACGAAATCAGCATCCTCAAAATTAAAATATAGTTGTTCGGAAAATGTGTAAAAGGACTCGACCCTAGTAAGAGACTAGGCCATTACTACAAAAAGGAAGAAAAAAAAGGACAAGACGTTTGCTATGGCTGACCCCCACTTTCCACCAACACCTGCTGTGATTGATCATCCCCTTGGGCCTGAGTTTCTCTTGCCTAGTCATGGCCTATGTCCATAAGTGTTGGGGTTTTAGCCTACTTAAATTTGGCATTAAAGGATTACATGTTTTTGCTTTAGCATCATAGGAATGTACACCAATTCACGCTCTGAATTTAATGTTTATTGGTTTTATTTTAGTTGACAGAATCCTTCCTGAATACCCCCTTGAAATTCGTGGTGAACCTTGCTTCCCATCCGGCATCTAACAGATGTCGGACCCACTTTACTAAAAAGCCCTATAGCTCCAATTTAAACTAATAGATGATTCGATTTCTACCGAAAGTTCGGCAAAGTCTTCCTTATAACTGGAACATTTCCCAATTTACAATACTTGCAAACAAGCACCAGAACAAACCAACTTCCAACATGCATAAGGTAAGGGCACACACAACAGTTAAGACTATTCAAATGGGCTTCATGGCCTCTACCCGAACTCAAAATGAGCATGTAGAGCAACTAAAGATTAAGTTTACAGCCCGGGGAAAATGAAAGTAGAGAAAGATAAAGGAGGAATTCCTACAGTGCGGACAGCAGCGATGCCTAGACGTGGTGGTCTCGACCTCAGATATCTAGAACATGGGGGGCGAAAAACAGAAAATGTGAGTAGACGAAAATAAAGTGTTAAACATAATTTGTATTCAACATAAATAACCCCCTCTGTTTAAGAAAATAGTACCCAAAACACCATGCAATATATTTCTTCTGTAAACGTATGGAAATATCATCCAATGCTAGAAATATTTCAGTTCAAAAAAATTTCATATCATGACATACAATAAGGATTAAATTAACAAGTTTACATTGTTTATTGAAAATTTGGGATGTGACAGGAAGGGACGGCCAGGTTACATAAGCTAACAACTATATCACACTGGCCGTTAACCCTAAAACTACATCTCTGTATACAGAACAATTAATGCATTAAAACCAACAACTCATTCACTCAAAAATAACATTAGAAGGCTGAAGGAGGGGAGGGGAGAGATGCAAAGGGTTCTCCTACTCAACTATATCTTCATAATTTAAGAACAATTAAAATGATCAGGTTTTTATTACAGGACCCCAAGTGAATACAAACGAGCTTCTTAGAAGTGATGACAACATTACGGAAGTAATATACAATTATTTCATTTACCATCAAGAATTTATATCCACCGTTTCACTCTCTTGTCAAATATTCCTCCTCCATATGTAGAAATGAAAATCTCAACAAGAAGGGAAAATTGCATCCCAATAAATAAGGCGAGGAAAATGATTGGGAGTACAATCTGTAATCTTTTATGTAGCATAAGGAAAAGGCCAGAACAAAAGGCAACCACCATGGTAGCGATGGAGATCAAGAGTGTTGAAAGGCCTATTATCATCTTTGTGGGTAAGGATTTGAGGAAATCATCTTCCGCATAACGTGATGTAAGGATTCCCAAAAACATTAGCACTGAAGTTATGGAAGAAAAGAGAGATATAGCACCTGAAACTATAAAAACTATAAACATCTTTTTATGTAAGAATATGGGAAAGCCTTCTCCATCGTTTCCACCAGGAACTGTGAAGGCTGCAGCAAACATGATGGTAATAGTGAGAGCACCTACAACTGTACAAGAAGTTGCTGTATCTTTCATCCACTTTTCTCCATCTTCCTTCAATGTCTTGTGGTTCTGGGTAAATAGTTCATGGGGTCTCTTACCCTCTTTATTGAAAGCTCTGACTCCCGAGGGTAAAACTACAATACTCTTAACCTCCTGCATTTCATTAAACAAAACCTAAAGTTCGTTGTGGCTACCAGGTAATTAATTATAGAATCACTGCTTTTATGGAATGCAACATAATACAAGAAAGAAATACAGGAAGCATTGCTGACCACAATGTAATAAAAATTGTTTGATGCCAAACTGCATATGGTACCAAACTGAAATGAATCCTAAACAAAACCTAAAGTTCGTTGTGGCTACCAGGTAATTAATTATAAAATCACTTTTATGGAATGCAACATAATACAAGAAAGAAATACAAGAAGCATTGCTGACCACAATGTAATAAAAATTGTTTGATGCCAAACTGCATATGGTACCAAACTGAAATGAATCCTAAATATTTGAAAACTTAAATAGGTCCTTCCTTGTTCACTACTTTCCGAAATTGATAGAAGGGAGGTGGCTTTGCAATGAGTAGTGTTTGGATTATGGGGAACTTGGAAGTGCAAAATTTTAATTCTCTTTTCTTTTAAGATTTGATGGCGAATCCTTGATTTGTAGCTTTCTCTTACGCCAATACTCCGAGTTAAAGAGGCTAAAGGTTCTACCCTAACTTTGGTGAATCCGTAGCCTGTGGTATAGAGTAGTGGAGGTTGTGGAAACCGACGGCGCGATTAAAATCGATTTTGGTGGTGCATGGTTTGCAAGTTCTTCTTGTGGTGGGTATGGTTGCGTTGTGCGGCAGAGTGTGGGCTTGTTTAAGGCTGCTTGTGGGTTTGGTTGTTTTGTTTGTAGCTCAAGCGTGGGGGCTAAGGCAGAAGCTACCCGAGATGGACTACAGATTTATGTGCAGGAGATGCTTATTAAAACTGATTCAAAGGTCATGGTTGACATAATTATTGAACGAGAAAAATTTATCTCCTCAAATATAACCACCATCTGATATGGGCATTTCTATTTCTAAAAGCAATACAGTTTTTTTTCTTTTTTTTCAAATATTTTGAAAATTGGTTTCAACCATTCATGGAAAATAATTCTAAAAGAGATTTAAAAAAAACAAATTTATTTGGCACCAAATATAGAAAATAAGAGTGAAGGAAGAACAAGATTTCAAAGATAAGCAAAAAATCTTGCTCGTATCTACTCTATTTGTGTATGTTTCTTTCACAACATACTTACCAACCCATAACCACATTTATAAGCTGCCGCTTTAGCACCTAACATCCCACAACTATCTCTAAATACAATTAATTTACAAGAAAGATATAGAATGAAGATATCTAACCTTGAACCATTGTCTTTCTCTCTGCATTTGCAAGGCTGCACCTGAAATACAATCAAGTTTTTCCGTTGGAGATAGCATCCCTGCAAGATGTAGCATATCATTTCCAAAAGCGTCTGAAAATGTTGCAATAAGATTTCTTTGACCAACCCCATATATAAGGCTATAAACTTTTTCCTGGCGACACTCAATTGAATAGTGAAATATGTTCCTTCCCATTGAATTGCTTCGCCACAATACATCCGGATCTACTTTACATAAACGAATAACGAACTCAGTAATCCCTCTTCGGACAGCTTGGAATACTGCTTCATAGACAAGGCCATCTTCCCTTTCTTGGATATCTACATGTTTTACCACTTCACATATGTCGTCCAAAATATTTAGCGAGCGATCATGGATCAATTTCATTTCACGTATGTGGTTGATCCCTAGGTTGATGTCGAAGAAAATGTTACAACCACTTTTTATAGAAATAAAATAAGTTGACAGTTTAAAAAGTAGATAGAAAACAAAAAAATCAATGTGCAAAGACACCATATAAAGATGGAAATGAATGTTGAATACCTAAAAGGTTGTGGAGGGTAGAAGAAATCCCCTGCAATAAACCTAAGAGTGCAATGCAGATTAGAAATCACAATATGTTGGCACAAAGTTTTAATTCGTCAATTAGATTATATATGATGAATAGTAAAAGAAAGAAAAAATTATATACACTTGTTTACCATTCTTTTGTGCTTCAATCTCTGTTATGTTAGACTTGGAAACCCTCATTAAAAATTTTGTGTTAAATATTTAACGCATCATGTCAAACCATGAATCTGAAACCAAAGGTCGAGCCTTTTGTCAAGACATCTGCTAACTACTCTTCTGATTTTACAAAAGGCATGCAAATAATCTTGTTCTTAATATTCTCTTTGATGAAGAAGCTGTTGGCCTCAATCTTTGGTCCAATCATGTTGAACTGGATTATGAGCAATATCAATTGCCGAGTTATCATCACAATTAACTAGACATCGTAAGCTTTATGTACATACAAAGATCTTCGAAAACGGACAAGTGTGCAATTTTCAGTGATTAAGTTGGTTCTTTGATGCTCATTCCATACTTTTTGTTTCAAATATCAATTTTCTGATTGGTAGAAGACCTAGGGTTTGAATCTTGGTGAATCAAGAAAATAAGTCTTCATCTCCACCAAAAAAAAAAAAAAGACAATAAGTCATTTTCGGCTATGGAGATAGAGATTGGGAAACTACAAAACCTACTGACCTAGGTGACTTGGGGATGAAGAATGTGATTAGTGTGAATGTGAATATAGCTGTTTATGAACATATATATGCTTCCAAAATCACAATATGTTGGCACAAAGTTTTAATTCGTCAATTAGATTATATATGAATAGTAAAAGAAAGAAAAAAAAACCAAGAAAAAATTATATATACTTTTTTACCATTCTTTTGTTCTTCATTTGTAATGTTAGACTTGGAAACCCTCATTAAATATTTTGTGTTAAATATTTGACGCATCATGTCAAACTATATATTGTGTTAAAGGTCGAGCCTTTACCATAAGATGAACATGCCGTGTTCACACGAGAGTATTACATGTGCGAGGTACAAAGCATGAATGTGCTTTGCTATATATTTTATTTTTATTTATTTTTTTAATATCACAATGTCTTATTGATTATTATTTTTGATACATGCTGCTCATCTTGTAACAATTTGATTATCTAATAATATATTATCTTTTTCTCAAAGTTATTGTTTATGAGCATACTAGAACAATTTTCTTTCACCAAACTATGTCATGATCAACTTCTTATTAAACAGATGCATTATTGCAAAAGTCTGAAAAAATAACAAGAATATATATACAGAAAATGATTGCATTTGATTAAACCAAAGCTGGGGTTTCGAGATCTAGCAAACCTGAGAAACTGATATTACTTTGGTTACCCAGTTCATTTTCTGGATTTTGAACATTTACACTAACATCAGGTATACCTATCAAGAAAAGAGGACAAGCTTAGTCAATAAATTTTTCAAAGAGAAGAAAACATATCATGTGATAGAATGAGCTACTTGGTGCCTCCTCAACCCAAGAGATGAAATTTGTACAATTTAGTGCACACTTTGCAATGGAATGAGCTACTTGGTGCTAAGAACTGTAGGGTTTGAATATTTGTATGATTGTATTATTCTCTATAAGAAGGAATATATAAGGATATGTCAACTAAACTAAATAGGAAATAAATCACCTAATTAACTTAGGAAATAAATCTCCTTGATTGTTGTAAATTATTAACTCACGTAAACACTCCCCCTCAAGTTGGTGCATACACATGGCCAAT
Source organism: Prunus avium (assembly GCF_002207925.1). Next base: position 164,359 of record NW_018922918.1, read on the forward strand.
AAGACCAATAAGGGTGGCCACAGTTCGGTTCGGTTCCCACCCATAACTAAAACTAGAATCGAAACTATTTATCTGGTCCGGTTCAGTCTAGTTTCTAGCTAACACTGACATTAAACCGAACGACCTAGGACAGGTTTTGGTCCAATTCGATTCTCTCGGTTTTAGCAGAGTCTAAGCACAATTAATTTTTTTAGGATTTTTCGAGATTCAAGCCAAACACTTCCTTAGCCTTGCTATATGAGGAGCCAAAAAACCAATAGAGTTACAGATAAACACAAATCTGCTCATCCAAGATAGAAATAGAGATACAGATAAATTGAAAACGCAAAAGAAGAAATAGAAAAGAAAACAAAATAGATAAACATAGAAGCAAGTTATTGCCTCTTTATTATTACATCTCTTGTTGTTGATCTCAAAACCAACAGAAAATGACAACACCTCGACACTTCATAGCTTATATCATGTACATCAAGATCTATAACCAAAGTTTGGATCTTCAAAACGAAGACAGAAAGATAGAAACAAAAAATGAAGAAAAAAAAAAAGAAAAACGAAAGAAACAAAGGAAGAAAGAAGAGGGAAAAAGAGAGGAAATAAAGAAGAAGGGAGATAGGAAAGAAAAGAGAGAAAAAGAGAGGTGCGGCTCTGACCTAAAGAAAGAAAGAGGTTAGCTGAGCTATTACATTTCTTTCGCCCCGGTTTGACTCGGTTTATCGGTTCTATAGTTCCGATGCACACCCCTAAGTCAATCCAATTTTTTTATTTTTTGAGTAAAATTGAAGCTTTCATTAATTCAAAGCGGACAAACATATCCTGTAAAAGAAGAGGAATCACCCAACTCGGTGCGTCCTCAACCCAAGAGATGAAATATAATATGTACAATTTAGTGCATACTTTTCAATGGAATGAGCTACTTGGTGATAAGAACTGTAGAGTTTGAATATTTGGATGATGTATTTTTCTCTTTAAGGAGGAATATATAAGGATTTACATGTGTATTTTATAAGGAAAAAGATACAATAAATAAAAAAGGAATATATGCTAATAATATGGGGATATGTCAACTAAACTAAATAGGAAATAAATCACCTATAGTTAACTCACGTCAGCACTCCTCAAGTTGGTGCATACACATTGCCAATATGCCCAACTTTGTAATTGAGTTATGAAATACTCGTTCGGAAACAGCTTTTGTCAAGACATCCGCTAACTACTCTTCTGATTTTACAAAAGGCATGCAAATACTCTTGTTCTTAATCTTCTCTTTGATGAAGAAGCTATCGGCCTCAACATGTTTTGTCAAATCATGTTGAACTGGATTATGAGCAATATCAATTGCCGAGTTATTATCACAAGTAACTAGACATCGTAAGCTTTACGTACATACAAAGATCTTCGAAAATGGACAAGTGTGCAATTTTTGGTGATTAAGTTGGTCCTTTGATGCTCATTCCATACTTTCAGTTTCAAATATCAGTTTTCTGATTGGTAGAAGACCTAGGGTTTGAATCTTGGTGAATCAAGACAGTAAGTCTTCATCTCACCAAAAAAAAAAAAAAAAAAAGACAATAAGTCATTTTCGGCTATGGAGATAGAGATTGGAAACTACAAAACCTACTGACCTAGGTGACTTGGGGATGAAGAATATGATTAGTGTGAATATAGCTGTTTACGAACATATATATGCTTTCAAAGTTGTGGCTTACATGTTAATTCTACTCTTACCACAATTCTACACCATGTGGACCATCCTAATAATTTTTAACACTAGAGTTGTTGATGCGTCATGACATAAAACGGACATATTTATAGAATGGTCTAGATGTTACAAAATGCGCGTAAATGCACAATCTCTAAATGTAGCAGCTCATAATCCATCATATTACAGGCTATGGGTAAATGTTTATGGCTGAAAATTTCTTAGATCTGTCTTGGATGACCTTCCTATTTATTGCATTAATTTTGTTCTTTCTTTTCATCTACTCTTTTGTTTATTTATTTATTTTTGGTCAAATTCTTTCCATTTATTCTTGAAATGGGGAGGCAGGGAGGATGAAGAAGCGCACAGAAAAAAAAAAAGGGGGGGGAAAAAAAAGGGGGGGGGGGGGAACTTTCAGGAGAAAGGAGGAGATCAATTTTTTATTTATTAAAGTGTTATAATTGAAACTATGAAACATAAATTGAAACTATGAAAATTGGGGAAGATAAAATGTTAGCAAAATATACATGGGATATAATGAACGTGATTGTAGCAAGAGAAAAGAGAATGTATTACTAACAGTCATAGATCCACTGTTGCCATAATTTGCGCGGCGTCCCACTCAGGAATACAGAAGGGATATTTGCCAATACAAATATAGGGGATTCGCCCGTCGGGCCTTTAGTAATGGCCAATCGTGGGTAGCGCTGAAGTAAGGCCCAGGCAATATCTATTATTAGAAAAACAAAACAAAAAACAGGAATTGTGAAAGTTAAAGCTTGAATTTTGGCAAATAAAAAAAGTTAAAGCTTGAATAATAAATAAATAATGTGGGTTTGGGTTGGTTGAGAACTTTACCAAATTTTTTGGCATATAAACAAAAGCAAACAAGTCCAGCGCCATAAGGGCCATTCTCTGGCTTTAGGTCTTCGATCGGAGTGAGGGGATACAGATAACGAACGATATCCCATAAGTCATTTTTAGCAGCGAAGAGAATTGGCGTCAGACCGTGGGACTGTTCTACCTTACCAAGTAGTAGTAGATTCCTGTTCTCTCTAACCATGCATTTAACCATTTTGAGACTTAATCTTGCAGCAAGATGAAGAGCTGTCCAACCAAAATGTTGTATTTTCAAGTCTTCAGCTGTCATCAACGGCACCAACTTTTCCACGATATGCTCATGTCCCAACTTGGTTGCAATGTGAAGAGCTGTCTCTCCTGTTATTGCATTGGGATATCTTGCTCTTATTGCATCGGGATATCGGCTAAGAAACTCATTCGTTTCTTGCCAATTACCGATCTTAACAGCAGCAAAGAAAGGACGGAGCACATTGTTCTCATCTGTCAAGTATATTATATACATGTTTTAATTATTCGCATCTATTATATATCAAAATAACTCTAAACTAATATATGTTTGGCTGAATAAAAATAATTTGGAATTTAGATGTTTATATGTATTCAGATCAAGTCCTCTCAAGGACGGAGCACATTAACATTTGAGTATTCTTTGTTCTTTGTTTAACAGTATACCTGGGTTGTTTGATGAGTTTGCAGACTGAACAGATCTCCATCGTTGTGGCTCGAACGTTTGGGCCAAAGTATCCCAAGCAATATTGGCTGAACTGATCTCCTTAATCAAGGAAAACGCATCCGGCCCACACGAAATTTGGATCGCATGTAACGCCGCGGCAGTCTTCTTCCTCCAAGCGAACTGATCAGCTTCTTCCGGTACAGGAGGTTCAGCTGTAGCCTCCACTACGTCCCAAAGGTCTTGACTTGAGCCAGCAAGTAATTTTTAACCAAGGCACTCCAATGCTCATAGTTATCTTTGCTAAGAACATCAACAACGATTGCACCCGCAGGAACCAGGCCATTCATCATTCTTAGTCCTCCCCAGGCTTGCTATTTTTTTTTTCTTTAAAATTTTGAAAAGGGCATTCGCATATTTAAGGTTGAGCACATCTCAAAGTACTGACATTTCTTATGTTTCTTATCCTTGTCCTTTTCCTTGTCTTAGCTGGCAAAACTTTTTTTATCTCGTAACCTGGGCAAAAGTTGGCTATGCGAAAGGGATAGCCAATCAACGCATCAGCGTGTGATAAGTCTCCCTCCACTTTTTAAACAAAAAATAATTGGGTACGCACTCGGATTTGGGGAAGCAAAATGATACGGTATCGAAATTGTAAGGCCTTCTCCAACCATTTTGGTTCTAAACCCAAATTTTCTCTCTCTAAAAGATAACTATTTGGGTTTTGCTCGGATTCAAACTGTTTTTCCCCCAATCCTCCAAACTCAAATTTTAAGTCCACAAATTCATTAAATTGTTTAAGAATGATTTAAGTCTAATTTTTTTTTTCATGGATAACTTTTCTTCATTTAATATTTTTAAATAACTTCATAATTTAATTTTTAAGATATTTAGTTATATACTCATTCTTAGCACTAGTGATATAGATAAACCATACACAATTTAATTTCTATAAACAAACAAAAAAAACCCAAAAGATGGCAGTTGGCCCTATTGAATTTAAATTTTACATTATTAAAGTACTTTGATGCCGAGTTGTTTGTGCCTGATAGATCACGGCCATGAGCTGGCTGAAGGAGCCATTTCTCTCGGCCCTGGCATTTGTTCGCAGAGGCTGAAACGCAGCGTTTCGCCAGGGCATTTCGCCTTCCTTAAAAATAAAAGAGGAAATGCTAAGGCATGATCATCTCGGCCTCAAGCGTAGGCCGAGGCCGAGGCCGAACAAATTTGCGGCTAAGGCATTAAAGGCAAATTATCACGTGACAGCAGGGTCCCAGGCTTCATTTAATGAAGTAGTGCCTGTTTAATGCAGCAAACCCATTGGCCACAAGGTAGCATTTAATGCATGAGGGAAGGTGGGAAGTGACTGAAGTCAGGATTTGGTGATGAAGATCAGAGTGATTAGACGTGGACATTCTCACAAGGATTCTGACAGCTTGAGATGTTGGTTCACCAAATATCCAGGCCATAAATGCGTCTCCACGGCCAGAGGTTCAGAACCCAC
>NW_018922919.1:0-10250 GCF_002207925.1 Prunus avium
TCTTTATTGGTTATTATTCTACTCAGAAGGGTTATAAGTGCTATCATCCACCTATCCAGAAGGTGCATGTTACTTTGGATGTGACTTTTCATGAAGAAGTGCCCTATTATGTCTCTTCCTCCTCTCCAATTCAGGGGGAGAAGGGGAGTGAATTGGAGAGTGTTGGATTGGAGAATCTTGGACTTGAATTGGAGAATGATGAGTTTGAAGATACTGCTCTATGGAAGGAAACGATTGGTCGCACTGAAGCAAGCGATCGGTCACCCATATCTGAAGATGAAACATGTGAAGAAACAACCGATAGCCCTTTGGAACTCGACCGATCGCCTATATCTAGAGATGAAGTAGGTGCTTTTGGTGTCAAAATGACCGGTCGCATTGAAGCAAGAGACCAGTCGCCTGTACCTTAAAATAGTGACAGTGATTCTTGTATGGATGAGATTGATGCAATACCCCCATTTGCCCTACCAGTGCCCCAATCTACTCGTGATAGTGAATTAAGTGAGGTAATTTCTAATGATCTATCTGTGTCGTGCCCCAATCTACTTGTGATAGTGAATTAAGTGAGGTAATTTCTAATGATCTATCTGTGTCAACTTATCAGTTACCCCCACGACCCACTCGTGGGAAACCTAAAGTACAATATTCTCCTGATATACATGCCAAGTCTAAATATCCCATTAGCCATTATGTGTCAACTCATCGTTTGTCTAAGTCATATGCATAATATTTGTGTCAATTATCTAGTGTATGTGTGCCAACTAAGTTGCAGGATGCTTTATCTAACCCAAAATGGATGGATGCCATGAATGTTGAAATGGATGCCTTGAACTAGAATAAAACATGGGATTTAGTTTCTCTGCCACGAGGGAAGAAAGCTGTTGGATGCACATGGGTGTTTACTTTGAAGCATAAGGCTAATGGTTCCATTGACCGTTATAAGGCTAGATTGGTAGCAAAGGGTTATACTCAGACCTATGGAGTGGATTATTTAGAGACCTTTACTCCAGTGGCAAAGCTTAATACTGTGCGTATACTATTGTCCCTGGCTACTAATCACGACTGGCCCTTATTGCAATTCGATGTCAAAAATGCGTTTCTACATGGTGACCTCAAGGAAGAGATTTATATGGATCTCCCTCCTGGTATTCCAGTAACCTCTAAGGAGGGTGTTGTGTGTAAGCTGCGGAAGTCCTTATATGGATTGAAGCAGTCTCCAAGAGCGTGGTTTGGGAGATTGCAGCATCTATGAATAAATTTGGGTATGCGCAGAGTAACTCAGACCATACTTTGTTTCTAAAGCATCATAAAGGTAAATTGACAGCTTTAATTATTTATGTTGATGATATGATTGTAACTGGAGATGATCAGGCGGAAATGCAAAATCTTCAGAAGTATCTGGCTTTCGAGTTTGAGATGAAATCTTTGGGTGATTTGAAGTACTTTCTTGGAATTGAAGTTGCCAGATCTAAACAAGGGTGATTAGACATTCATAATTGCATGACGTTAGAAACATTGCCACAAGGTATTGAGCACCTTACTCAACTACAACGATACAGATTTCGTAATGTTTCAGAGTTGTATATGGAGTCCATAAAAGAAGGAGGTGTGGATCATGCAAGGATGCAACTCGTCGACAAGAGATGTAAGAAATATACATAAGTATCTTTTATCCTTTCATTGACTTTCCTAAAGTTAATGATTTGGAATATTGCACTTGTGTTCAAGAAATTGCTCTCATTCACATCTCTGTTAATGGATGTAAAGCCATATAGATGTTTGTTAATTACAATATTGCTTTTGTCTTTTTATATATTTTGCAAAAACAAATCCTGTGATTGAAGATTTTACCAATGAGTTTAGGGGTGGGAAGAACTTGTTCGTCTTATTTTGACCCCAAGACTGATCTAGATTGGCTTCTTATTTGCTCTTTTTGAAAATCAAATGTCTTTTTGTGTGTTTTAATTTGCATGTAATAAAATTCGAGTTTGCATATGTCATTTCAGCAATTGGCAGATGTATCTCGATGATGAGCTTTTAAGATTTGGACCATGGATTCTTTTATATTCCGCGTGTTTGTACTTTCTTCTATGTAGGTTTGTTTCTTTGGGGTCAGATGTTGAACTTTCAGATTGGCTAAATAAAAAAATACATAATCTTAATTGCTTTCCATGAGAAGTTCTATAACACAGGAATGTCAACGTAGTGGTATCTCAAGCCAATTACGCATTGTTATGTGAGGAAACTAAAACACATTACAATGCATGATTGATTTGAAATGCCGCCACAATGACATCCATGCCGTAGGTAAGTTTTTCATCACCCTTATAAATCCTATTAAGTAACCTGTTAGAATCTTCTCCCTAAAGGCGGCTCTTCTGCGACGGTTGACCTCCCCCTGCCCCCTCCCATCTTTCTCCCCCAATTGTGACAAGGATGCGCTCAAATATTTGATCTTATCTAAGGAATGAAATGTAGTTTTTATTATTTTTTTAATCAAACAAAACTATATGCATTTAAAACATGTTTGACAAAGAAAATATAAAGACATTCGTTTTAGGCAGTAGCCGCTTCCACATGGAATTGTACGTGGGGGGCTAATAATGGTTTTAACCGAAACTCCAGGGACTCCAATTTTTCTCACACAAACACAAAACAAACACTCTGTTTCCCTCTGATCTCTCTGCCTCTCAGAGCCATGGATGAAGAATACGACGTCATAGTGCTCGGAAAGGGCCTCAAAGAATGCATTCTTAGCGGCCTCCTCTCAGTGGATGGTCTCAAGGTAAAGCTTATGTGAACGGTTTATTTTGTTGGTCCTCTCTTAGAAATTGTTTTTGAGTGGACAACATATAAAATTGTTGCTGCCTTGTGGTAAGGTTATTGTCTAACAAATCTAACCTACTGCTACACAGTATGACATACTTTTCTTCTATTCATGCTTCTCTTTAAATACGGCATCGATTTATTTATCTATTTTCGGATTTTAGCTTTGGAAGCGATTCAGTAGAGACTACAATGTTGATATGATCCCCAAAGTATCCAGAATTAATGATGCGTATATTTCTTCCCATTGTTCTTTGATTTCTTCTTTTAGTTTTCCTTTCGTTTAATCGTCATATATAAGGTGATGATGATGTACCATTTTGTCACGCCCCGGATCCGGGGGTCGGTGGAAACCCCGCGCCCAGTGTGTGAGAAAGTAAAATAAAATAAAAAGAAGCCGAAACATGGGTTTAAAATAAACTTCTCTTATAAAAATAGATCCAAAATCTTACAACTTTACAATAAATAAAAAAAAGCTCTATCACTCTCATCTAATTAGCCTCAACCGATTTAGTTCTTGTCTTGCCCACTAATTCATCTGAAAAATTAAACAGGGTGAGGGAAGAGAAACCACCGCTCAGTGAGTAGATTATGTAATATGCCAGTCAAGCAATGCCGTTTACACACTCTAGAAAATATCATGAAAAGATACAGCAGTCTAGATCAGATCACATTGTCCCTTCATATCTCGGTTATCCTTCATAGCATGTAACCAACCACGTGACCCATACTGGCCTCACTGCCCTATGTCCCCGTGTGGTACATCTATCCCTCGGATACCCCAACATTGAAGTTCTCATGTTCCATGAATAATATATACTTCACAAATATTCCAGTCAATATATATATAGTGTGAAAGATTGCATCAAATTAGACATGCTTTGACTTGAAATAGAGAGATATTTGTAAATAGAACAAATCCACGATAATTCATGGTTTTCATATTTTATCACAAAATAAGAACTTTTAGAACACATTACATAACTCACCTCGACAATGAGAGCCCTTAAAATAAATTGGCAAGACAACCCATCTACCTATCTTCATGTATTATCACCCAAACCAAGCTCCAAGAGTTTCATCTCCACTCTCTCTCCTTCTTTCTAATTTCTCATGTTTTGAAACTATAAGGTTATGCTCCTATTTATAGTGTTTATAGGGATATGATAAACTTCAATATTAAAAGGATATCCAAGTTTATCCAAAAGATAAATATCCTAACAAGATAAAATCATCCAAGTTTATCCAAAAGATAATATCGTCCAAGTTTATCCAAAAGATAAATATCTTCTTTTATCCGTTTAAAATACGGGTCTTCACACATTTTCTGTTTTTGCTTAAGATTGCAATATGCTCAAAAATAAATATAACATACAAAATCCAAAAGATTAAAATAAAAAAAGAAAGGAAACACATGCACTAGCACTACAATTCAAACATGCATGAATACTGTCTGGCTTTCTTGTTTTACTTTCTTTCTTTTTTCCTTCTACATATTTCAGCCCCAATGAGTTTTACTCCTTTGTGTGTGGTTGAGGCAATTATAAACAATATGCTTTCTGTCTAAAAAGTCAATAATGAGCCATGCCTTTTGGTATTACTTAAACTGATACTGTGTTCAGGATTTCAGATTCTCCATTTGATTGGCTATTCCTTATAATTATGTACATGTATGTTGTTATTTAGAGAGAGAGGGAGGGAGAGAAAGGCAAAGTGTACAAACTAGAATAATTGATATCTCTCCAGCAATCCAAGCCTTGAGTGTTGGTCATTTGAGCTGCTTATATCCGGCTCTTTCCTTTTTGTGTAACTTCAGAAACAGAGAAGATGATCTTCTAAGAATTAAGTAGGATCTTCAAAACCAATTTTTCAATTTGATACCTGCGCTACATAAAATATAAAAAATTAATACCTGTGCTGCGATGTTTTCTTGTATTTTTACTTGTATGTGTATGCATGTCTCTGTACTTCATCTTCATAGATCGATTGAACTGGGATAATGCTCATCTGATTTGGTTGACTTATGACAGGTCAGCTGCCACTTGTGGACATTGTTTTTACTCTTCGTAGATCGATTGAAATTCTAAGTGAGCAGTTGTTAGGGGAAATCTCAAGAGCCTTGAAGCCTCTGATTCTTCCAGAGGGGAAAGGCATAAGGTAATTCATTATTCACGTTCGCATTGTCACATTATGGATTTAGTTTTGAAGTGAGAATCTTACTTGGATTTCTCGCAGACCACCTATGCAATTTGAGCACAACCTACTACTGTCTAGTTTTCTAGAAGCACAAGCTCTTCAAATGAAATCAAAATATATCATATGAGTTGTCCTTTAGGGTAAGTTTCAATGTTACTTACTAGTATCCCTTGACATAATGTTGTAATTGGATATGCGATATATGTGATCGCTGTAGGTTAGTCAGTTGAGCTTTGATTTTGTTTACTTCTCATTTTGTATGTCAACTTGTCAAGGCTAAAAAGTTTGAAGATTGGTTCATCTTTTGCGTTAAAAAAGACCACGAGAAGTTTACCAAAAGTTCAGATCAATGATGATATTTGGTTGATGAAGATAGTCTGTTGACACAGAAGAGGACCTAAAGAAACCCAGCTGCTTCTACATATTTCAGCCCCAATGAGTTTTACTCCTTTGTGTGTGGTTGAGGCAATTATAGACAATATGCTTTCTGTCTAAAAAGTCAATAATGAGCCATGCCTTTTGGTATTACTTAAACTGATACTGTGTTCAGGATTTCAGATTCTCCATTCGATTGGCTATTCCTTATAATTATGTACATGTATGTTGTTCTTTAGAGAGAGAGGGAGGGAGAGAAAGGCAAAGTGTACAAACTAGAATAATTATCTGTCTAGCAATCCAAGCCTTGAGTGTTGGTCATTTGAGATGCTTATATCTTGCTCTCTGAGTCTTTTACTAAATCCGGTTCTTTCCTTTTTGTGTGACTTCAGAAACAGAGAAGATGATCTTCTTCTAAGAATTAAGTAGGATTTTCAAAACCAATTTTTTAATTTGATCCCTGGGCTACATAAAATATAAAAAATTAATACATGTGCTGCGATGTTTCTTGTATTTTTACTTGTATGTGTATGCATGTCTCTGTACTTCATCTTCATAGTTAGATAGCAGTCAAAATTTGATCAAATTGGTATAATGCTCATCTGATTTGGTTGACTTATGACAGGTCAGCTGCCACTTGTGGACATTGTTTTTACTCTTTGTAGATCGATTGAAATTCTAAGTGAGCAGTTGTTAGGGGAAATCTCAAGAGCCTTGAAGCCTCTGATTCTTCCAGAGGGGAAAGGCATAAGGTAATTCATTATTCACGTTCGCATTGTCACATTATGGATTTAGTTTTGAAGTGAGAATCTTACTTGGATTTCTCGCAGACCACCTATGCAATTTGAGCACAACCTACTACTGTCTAGTTTTCTAGAAGCACAAGCTCTTCAAATGAAATCAAAATATATCATATGAGTTGTCCTTTAGGGTAAGTTTCAATGTTACTTACTAGTATCCCTTGACATAATGTTGTAATTGGATATGCGATATATGTGATCGCTGTAGGTTAGTCAGTTGAGCTTTGATTTTGTTTACTTCTCATTTTGTATGTCAACTTGTCAAGGCTAAAAAGTTTGAAGATTGGTTCATCTTTTGCGTTAAAAAAGACCACGAGAAGTTTACCAAAAGTTCAGATCAATGATGATATTTGGTTGATGAAGATAGTCTGTTGACACAGAAGAGGACCTAAAGAAACCCAGCTGCTTCTATGTAAGGCATCCTGGTTCTAATTATTTATTTATGTTTTTGTGATTTGTTTATGGTGTTTGTCAACTTTGTGAGATTATTTGGGGTTAACTGCAATTTTTGTGATTCTTTAACCATAAACTGAGCAAGCTGCAAAATTGTGAGTTGGAAGCACAAGGAAAGCTTGTAAAAATTGAAATGGTGTTGGAGCTCATGTTGCTGTCAAGCCTTTTGTTTGTGCTAGATGTATGTGTGCAGCATGTTGATCATGTTGGTGCTCTGGCTTTTTTTTAATTTTTTACTAGCCTCTTCGCACGCGGTTTCGCGACTGCGAGAGGTTTTTTTTTTTTTAAATTTAAATTTATTTTAGAATTAAAAAAGATAATGAGTAGTTATGTTCCATAAAAATTGGATCCATTATCTGAATTTTCTTTTAGTTTTAATTTTTTTAAATATCAAAAAGTGTAAATTTACCATATTATCCTCATTTAATTAATAATTTCAATTCTTAATGTTTGCATTAACCAAGGGCATTTTTTGGTATTTTGAATGTTTCACCATTCTCTACCTTTTGCTTTATATATATATATATATTAGTATTTCCATATGCGTTTCCGCGCCTGCAAGAGGCTTTTTTTAAAAAAACATTAAATTTATTTTAGAATTAAAAAAGATAATGGGTAGTTGTGTTCCATAAAAATAGGATCCATTATTTGATTTTTCTTTTAATTTTAATGTTTTTAATATGAAAAAGTCTGAATTTATCATATTATCCTCATTTAATTAATAATTTCAATTCTTAATGTTTGCATTAACCAAGGGCATTTTCTGGTATTTTGAATGTTTCACCATTCTCTGCCTTTTGCTTTATATATATAGATACCAGAAAATGGTGAAATATTCAAAATACCAGAAAATGCCCTTAATTAATGCAAACATTAAGAATTAAAATTATTAATTAAATTTCCAAATGGGAGAATCGGGACGGTATGACACGGGATGGAGGATTTTCAAAACATGTTCAAACCATACCGGCCCCAATCGGGACCGGTATGGTTCGGTATCAAAACTGATACCGTTCACCTTAGGCTAAAAAGAAACCAAGATCTTTTTCTTTGTGTTTCTCTCTTCTTATTTTTTTTCTTCTCTTTTTTAATTTCGTATTTTTCTTCTCATCTGTTATCCGAGAAAGAAACCCATTTGAATGAATGGTAAGGTCAAAGATGCAGATGAAGCAGCAGCCGAATGCGGTGGTAGGATTGGGATCTCGTCTCTACTGCCGGCTCAGGAACCCCGGCTTTGCTCCTGGTGGCCTCCCCACCACGACGATGACGACCGCGACTCCACATGCACACCATCCACACCAGAACCAAGTAGATTACGACCACCAAGATCTAAGATTTCCACGCTTTGATTTTGACTCTAGGCTGATCGCTTAGGCTCATCGAAGAGAGAAACATAGAGAAACAAATAAGGCTAAAGAAAAAAATAAGAAGAGAGAAACAGAGAGAAAAGAGAGAAGGAAAGAAGGGGGAAGAAAAAGAAGAGAGAAGAAATAAAAAAATTGGCGGAGAGAATAAAAAAAGTAGCGTGGTCTCGCTGGCCTCACCACATCCAAGCTTCAAATGTTGGAAATAATATTTTAATATTTATTATTTAATATTAATTAGTTACTGTACGATACGGTATGACACCAAACGGGATCACAAATCTGATACCGGTGTCGTGCCAAACAGTAACGGGATGACACGGTTTCATCCCGTTTAAGCATCAACACCAAACGGTTTGGCACGAGTTTGACACGGAATGGCACGGTTTCGGGACGGTATCGGTATTCCGGTTTTGATGCCCACCCCTAACCTCTACCACTGAGGTAATCACACCCTGGCTGGCTGGTGCTCTAGCTATTTTCTGTAACTCTTGCTCTGTTTTAGCTTTTAGTGTCGGATGATGAAATATTTACCACTTGTAGTTATTAGGACTACACCTCAAATTTTTAGTTATTCATGATAATTATTTATGAGGTTAGGACTCAAACTCAAGTATTGTGTGATGTTTTATGATAACAGTTTACTGAATATATGATGATAATTCGTATATGACTACCGAGTTTATTGGTTCTAATTTGGAATTTTGTATGTACAGTGCATAAGTAAGATTGTTGTCTTGTGTTAAAATAGTTGATTGTACAAGCGTCAACATTTTTTGGGAGATTCACTAATATACCAAAAATAGAATCTGAAATTATAAAAAACCCCACATAGAATGCACTTTAGAAACACACCTAAAATCCATTTATTATATAAGAAATTAGTGTTAAAGTTCCTATAAATTACATGACTACCCCTGATGCCCAACAAATAAGAAATTAGTGTTAAAGTTCCTATAAATTACATGACTGCCATTTGCTATATAAGAAATTAGTGTTAAAGTTTCTACAAATTACATGACTGCCACTAATGCCCAATAGAAAAAAAAAACTCAAAAAACACCCAAAATAAGCCCAACCCAATTTTATAAAAAAGCCCAAATATTTTATTTCAACACAAAAGTGTCTTGAAAACTGTAACTACAAGCATGCATCTTCATTAAACAATCTCTGCAAAATGTCTGTTCATTTCATCGTCTTCATCATTTATGCAAACCGAAACTCCATAACCACCACGAAGCTTGATCTACTTTCAAAAACCAACACCACACACTAACCTCCACCCACAAAACAAAGACAAAATTTCAGAGAACAATTTCAACAAGAAAAGGCTTCAAAAGTAAGACATTTAAAAACCAAACCTTTACTGTAATGTTGATTAATTGCTGTAAAGTTCCAGTGTAGGGTAATAACAGTATTTTAGATTCGACTCCAAGACAAAATCTTGAAACTATATTGGATTTTCTCTATTGGATTGACTGCATAGGACTATAAAATAGTCGGTTTTTAGCAACTCAAAACAGAAAGAGATATTTAGTCATACAGATTCTTAACACTGCTAGTTTACTATCATGTTGATTAATGGCTGTAAAGTTCCAGTATAGGGTAATAACACTGCTTGTTTCCTATGGAATCCTATTTCTAAGGCATGTCGACTACTGTAAAGTTTCAGTCTAGGGTAATAACAGTCCTAGTTTACTATGAAATCCTATTTCTAATGCATATCTACCGCTGTAAAGTTCCAGTATAGGGTAATAATAGTATTTTAGTTCGAATCTAGGACAAAATCTTGAAACTATATTGGATTTTCATTATTTAACTGATTGCATATGACTATAAAATAGTCGATTTTCAGCAACTCAAAAAAGAAAGAGATATTTAGTCATATACCCATTCTTAACACTGCTAGTTTACTGTCATATTGATTAATGATCGTAAAGTTCCAGTATAGGGTAATAACACTGCTTGTTTCCTCTGAAATCCTATTTCGAATACATGTCTACCACTGTAAAGTTCTAGTATATGGTAATAACATTGCTTGTTTCCTATGAAATCCTATTTTGAATGCATGTCTATCACTATAAAGTTCTAGTATAGGGTAATAACACTGCTTGTTTCCTCCGAAATCCTATTTCTAATAAATGTCTGCTCCCTGTAAAGTTCCAGTATAGGGTAATAACACTGCTAGTTTCCTATAAAATCTGGTTTCTAATGCATGTCTACCACTGTAAAGTTC
>NW_018922922.1:0-17595 GCF_002207925.1 Prunus avium
TGACTTCAGATTTATGTTGCATTAAATAAAGCCAAGTACTACGAGAATAATCATCAACTATGGTTAAAAAATATTTAGCACCAGAAAGAGCAGGAACAGAATAAGGACCCCACACATCACAATGAATTAAATCGAAACAAGCATTCGTTGAAATAGTACTGGAGGGAAAAGAAAGTCTACAATGTTTAGCCAAAGGGCAAATGGTGCAAACATGATTATTAGGAATAGAAATTTCAGAATGAAAATTTTGTAGGTGGGGAAGAATAAATTTAGATGGATGACCTAAGCGCCAATGCCATATATTGAAACTCGGGGAAGCGACAGCGGAATTAGCAATGGATGGTACGTCAGGAGCCAAATAATAAAGACCACCACGTTCCAATCCCTTACCAATCTCCCTCTTCGAACTCAAGTTCTGCAAAACACAATGATCAGAATAAAAGGTAATAAAACAATTAAGTAGCTTAGTGAGATTGCTAACAGATAGAAGATTGAAATGAAAATCAGGTACCAATAAGACATTATGTAAAGGTAAAGATGGTAAGGGTTTGGAAGAGCCAATATGAGTAATATTAGATGTTTGTCCAGTTGGTAATTTAATAGGAGCAGTATTAAGAGTGGTCATGTTGTCTAACATAGTAGAACTAGAAACCATGTGATCGGTGGCCCCGGAATCGATTATCCAAGAATTGAGATTGAATGAAGAATGAAAACATAATGGATTACCTGCGACATTAGCCATTGAATTATTTTTACCGGATGGCAACATGGCAATCAATTGAGTGTATTGTTCATGAGTTAGAGTTGGTGCAGCTGGAGTGCTAGTGGTTGCTGCGACAAAAGAACCAATAGAGGGAGTACGTGAGGAAGGAGAATTGGTCTTGGCAGTACCATTCTTCTTTTTGCAATGAGACTCTGTATGCCCCGCAGTATCACAAAATTTGCAAAACATATAATTTTTGCTGGCAGGATTTTTGCGACAACGAGATTCTGAGTGATCGTCGGCATCACAAAATTTGCAATGATAAAATGGCTTCTGAGATTGCGATCGATTGGCTGCCATGGCAGATTGATCAAGAGACGTTGTGATTACAGGTTGAAGAGAACGTTGGCGTTCATCTTGTAAGAGCAAGGAGTAGGCACGATTGACAGTCGGCAAAGGATCCTGAAGAAGCATGTTACTACGAACCCCAAAATAAGATTCGTTCAGCCCAGCCAAAAATTGCATGAGATGCTCTTCTTGAATGTGATTCATGCTAGTTTGAGAAGCTCCACAAGTGCAAGAGGTTAACGAAATATACGAAGATAACTCATCCCAATAACCTTTCAAAATAGTATAATAAGAGGCTATGGATGAGTTACCTTGTGTATGATTGGCAATGGCGCGACGAATCTCAAATATCCTAGGAGCATTCTTTTGAGAAAAACGTTCACGGAGATCGTCCCAAACTTCACGTGCTGTAGCGGTATAGATAACACTATTGGATATCTCGGGAGAGAGAGCGTTAACAATCCAAGATAGAACCATACTATTACACCTGGTCCATTGATGAAATTTGGTTGAAACATCTTCAGGTTTGGTGATACTTCCGTCAATGAACCCAAGTTTGTTTTTGGCATCAAGTGCCATCCTCATGGCGCGAGACCATGTAGGATAATTGTCACCAAGCAGCGGCTGTGTAACAAGAATCACACCAGGGTTATCAGAATGATGTAAATAAAGGGGAGAAGAAGCCGCATATTCTATGGACAGCGGCGTGTCCTTATTAACTGATTTCTTCCCATTAGATTTGGGAGAAGCAGTGGAGGCAATGTCAGACATGGTTGGAAAAAAAAACGTAGGAAGAATGGAAAATTTTAATGGATCGATATAGCTCTGATACCATGTAAAATAATATCTCGTATATTTTATGTATTTGCAATACAGAAGAAGGCCAATATATAAAGCCAATAAGACTACCTAAGGAAGGTAATTTAAATCCTAAGTTAAAGGCACTAATTTGTACAAGCCTTAACAGAGAAGTTGACTATTCCTATACAAGGTAACAAATAATGTACAATATATTTTGTAATCTTTCCATATCTTCAATAGTATTAATTTGTTGATGATCTGTTTGCATCTTTTTAATTTGTCTGAATTGTTTTTGGCTGACAAAGCTGAATTGGATATTACATCTTTCTGATTAGGTATTGAGTCTTGAGGTTAAATAATTCTTAATTCTTAAGCCAAGGTTAGTGTAGAATAAGAAGAGATGGCCGTCAACGGGGTTGTCAGGGTAGATTTTGTCAAAGCTAGGCGATGATTTTGCTCGAAAGAGAGGGATGAGGAGGTGGTATAGATTGCTTCTCTGGGAAATTTGCATAAAACAGGATAACATACAAGAACAATAAAAAATTGTTGAGTCTGCCTGGCAAACAATCAAAAGACACATTTTTATAAGAAGCTCATGGATTTTTACATGACATGACTCGCTAACCTCACGACATTCACATATATGCAAGTCAACATTTAACAAATACAAGAACACGAAAAACACCCCATGCCGCTACCCCCTCTATGCATTTCTCAAAATCTTAACTTTCATGCCTTTCAATTCTAACTCTTATAAAATAAGTATAACTAGTACACCATGCAAGGCACAAAACAAGTATAACATACACCATTTCAAAACTTAGACCCATAATATTCCAAAAAACATTTGAGCACACCAAACTTTGAACCTTGGATCTTGATGCCACTTGAAGGATAATCTAAGTTTTGAAAGGGTTAAGCCACTAAAACAGAAATTTTTTAAGAGAGGCAACGGAAGCAAAGTAACAATTTTAGAGCTTAAAATCTAAACCTTTTTCATGGATCTAGAATTAAAGTGTTGGTGTGCTCCAAGACTCTACATTTCACAAATGTAACTTTGCATTATGTCTAGCAAACCATGTGTCATGTCTAACAACATAGCATGGTTACTGTGACCAAAATTGAATGAGTCGGAGAATCCATTCAGTTGGAATTACAATGCAATACAGTCCTTCTATTTTACAATACTCTTATTCACATTAATAGGATACATAATGCATGTCAAATTCCTAATGTGAACTCTCTCAGCTTATATGATTCATTTGAGCATGATTGGAACATCCTCTCTCAATCAAGCCTAATACTATGGCCAGAGATTCCCGAATAATATCTTAGAGTATTCTCTCTCTTTACCGGAACTTGAGATCCATTGTTGTACACTCACATGCCTCTATGAATTAATCGTGAGCCTTGACCATACCTTAGTGTCATGCCCTTGAGAGAACTTGACTATTTAGTATGCTCAAGGATCCAAGATGCTTCTATAAGACAACAATGGTGTATCAGGTCTAAGGACTAACTTTGCATTATTGCAACTATAGAAATATTGTTTGACATGTGGATAAAACTTCTATACAAGATATCTCAGTTGATCGCGTTCAGCGTACTCATTCTATAATGAAAACCCATACGATCCTACGACTAGGAACCTTTTAGAGTATGAGCTAGAGAGCAAAGGTCTCCTGGATCTAACTTCTTTAGATCACATTCCTTGGCTTATAACTCATGGACTTGTCGTTCATATAACTAACTATTAGTGAGACTTTTATCAAACGACACTATTACCCTTGTGATTTAACTTCAATAGTTAGTTAACTGAAAGACTCATGAAAGTTTCATCTCTTGATTGACTTTTAGGGCATATTTCCAACAGTTAAAGTCTCCTATCTCCTTGTAATAGACATTCATCTCCAATGCCCCAACGTGTCAGCTTTGATTCTTGATGTGAGCAGGCATTTCCCATACTGCTTACGAATACTGAAGTGCAGTGTATTATGTTGCAAGCTTCTTTTTGGTTGGAACAAATATTTAGCAAGAGAGGATGGCTTAACGATACACTAGGCCTTTAACATGGGTCGGTCTGAGCTAGTCCAATCCTGAAGGGGGAGGAGGGGTTAGTTCAAGCCCTATCTAGTCTTGAGCTTTTTTGGCCCTAAGAGCTTAACGAATCGGGCTTAGCATGCCAATCTTATCAAATAAGTCACTGTTATGATACTTTTGGCTTCAATTTTGAACTTAAAAATAAATTTGCTTATCATGATAATCGAACCAAAGATCAGCTAGTAAATTAAATTATGTTAATGTCAATTAAACCATAGGGATGTTTATGTGATTGAATGAACTAAATTATGTAAATATAAAATAAAAAGGGCACCCAAAATTTTACTAATGATACATTTCATTTGTTACTTTCCCAATATTTTAGAATCTTAATATAGTTAAACTTTATTTAACCCACACATTATTAAAGACAATAACATTAACTTCAAATTTTGGATTAAAATGGAAACTAAATTAAAGTAGACTACTTGGTCGTAAAAAATTAAAGTTAAATTAAATCTAAGTATATAGAAATTAATTACACAACTACTTGAATATCGGGCCAGATAGAGCTGCCCAAGGATTTACAAATCATACCCCAAATCCTACTCTTTACACAATGGCCGGGGTTGATATTGTCCATAGTGCTGAACGAGGGTAGCCCGTATCCAAAAAAAATTAGGGGTTCTTAGATCTAGGTCCAAAATGATTAGCTGTCATTGGGTCTAGTCCTCATGTTTTTTATTTTAGATGTAGGTCCTTTGACATTTGTTATTTTTTTGTTGTGTCGATTTTACCCTTTAAGGTAAATAAGGAAAACACATTGAAAATCTAAATTTAATGCATTATTTCCTTGAAATTGAATTCGAAATTTTGAATTTTGAATTTTTTTTTCCTTGATAATATTCCTAATATATAGATAAAATACAATTTAATCAATAAAAAATAAAGACTCACATATTATACCAATCAATCAGACAAGCACCCACATTAAATTATGTACCTGACATACAGGTAAATAATGTTAATACATACAGGTATATATATACCTGCCTTACAGGTATATATATACCTGCCTTACAGGTATATATGTACTTGCCTTATAGGTAAGTATTTTTTTCTTTTGAGTTTTCTTAAGCAGTTTTTTCTGGAGGTTCATATTTATATACATATGCACATGTCTTCCATGGATTTTTATCTCAGTTGAGTTTAAAGATCCATACCAAGATATTATATGAGTTCAATTAGCTGGGCTAGAGGGTATAACTACCTAGACTAGAGGTAATTTATGGATTTAATTACCTGGACCAGAGGTAATTTATGGGTTTAATTACCTGCATACTGCATACGAGGTTAGGTACCTTACCTATTGTTAAGGTATGAAGTTTTTATGAACTCTTATTACAAATTTTGATGTCAGTATACCTTGGGAAAATTTCAGAATTCAATAAATAGATTTGCAATTAAATTCAAATCAAATATGATAATTAATATCCTACAAATCAATAACTTACCAGTTTTAGGAATTCATAAATTGCCTTATTTATGTTTTAGGTGCATAACTGGAACAAAAAATAAAAAATAAAAAAAAGTAAATATCAATAAATTGAAATAGGCATGTAATCTTATGTGGTGCAAAAGTCAAAGGACTTAGATGAACAACAATTTCTGTGTGGATTACACCCAAAGTCTCTCCTCATAATTGGACTTATGCTAAATTTTCTAAAAAAATTATGGCCGGGTTTGGGCTATCACACTTATGGCATTTTTACATACCTTGTACTGAATGCGTTCGATAGAAAAATTTAAAAGTTCTTATAAATCATAAGGGTGCACTTCGTTTATGGGAAATGGGGCTTGAGAATGGACAATCATTTGATTTCCTATGTTGAATAAGTCCAAGTATATGAAATGGTTTCCTAACACATGCCACCTTACCATGATAAACCAAGGTTAGCATTATTCAATATATTTTTTTCATAACTAATTTGTTCCTATTAACAATTTAGAATTACAATTTTATTTAAACAATAAGGGAGGTTGATATTATTTTTTTAATTTTATTTATTCCATATTTCTAACATGGTATAATAGAAGAAGTAAATAAAGTCTGTTTTCCATTCCTACACAAACTCAAAATGAGAAAATGGCCAACGGAGTCTAGCCTAGTGGAAAAGGGTCTTGACTTGCAAACAAGAGGTCTCAGGTTCTAACCCCATGGCATCATTTTTCTGTGTGTGTAAGAAATCCCCCTCCTCTCTAGGTTAGACTATGGCTTGTACTATAAATAAAATAAAAAAAGAGAAAATGAGATGGGAAAAAAATTGGGTGTCGTTAAACGAACCCTAAAATTAACTGATTACACCATATGATCTAAATACACTCTAATATTTAAATAAAAATATAAAATTAACCAAGTGCACCTTATTTAACTACCAAAAAAATCTCTGGCACACCTTTCACACTGTTGAAGATTAGAAAGCTCAAAACTAATCTTTGAAGCTGATAAAGAATCCATGGAAATCGATCTTCTTGGCTCCAAAACTCCGTTATTCACTTCTTCAATTCGTATTTCATCTCTTTGTTTTCCAGTCACCTCTTTTTTTTCCTCTATTTCAATTCTAATCTCACAAATTTCCTCTCCCATTTCTTCACTAGATTCACCGATATTTTCCGAAATCTGTACATGGGTTTCTTCTTATGGAATTGAACTAACAACAAGATTTGGTTATGGTGCAGGCATTGCCAAGGGTTTAATGATCGGTGCGCGACACTTGGGGCAATTGGTATGGGATCTAAGCCAAGTATCAATACGAGGAACATGAAAAGCATGATTGCATTTAGGTCAAAGTCTCAAAGTCTCATCTTCTTGAAACTCACTCAAGCACACAGAACACTCTATACCTTCAACAAGACCATTACCTTTCTTGTATTGACATACTGTGATCGAACTGATAATTGATTGCTGGAGATTGACAGTGTTGATGTACCAGATGGGGTGGTCAAGCACATGCCCATGATCTTCATCTATATAGTCATCATCGGTTTCCTCCGATAAAGGTGGTTGTTGTGGTTGTGATCTTCTTCTCTTTGAATAGTACTTTACATAGAAAACAAACAAACCAACAAGAAGAAAAGAGGCTACAATCAAAGATGATTCATCAGCCAAGAAGGTGTAGAAATATATAAATATTCATTAATTTACCTAATTTGTGATAAATTCATTAATCATAAGGGCCCGTTTGATAACCATTTCAGTTTTCAATTTTTAGTTTTCAATTTTTAGTTTTCATTTTTCAAAAATTGAAAACAGAAAACTTGTTTGGTAACTAATTTCAATTTTCAAAAAGAGTGAAGTGAAAACTTAACAAAAGATTTTTGGTAACGGATTTCAATTTTCAGTTAATTTTATGTGAAACTTGGAAATGGAAGTTTTTGGGGTCCAATTGTGAATTTGAGATCACATAATGAAAGTGCATGTTACAAAGAGTTCGTAGTATTTTTTGGTGAATTTTTTGGAATTAGGATGATTTTTGGGTGAATTTTGGAAATGGAGTTCTCGAGGATTGGAATGGGTACATGGCCAAACGCAAGAATCGAACGACCGGGTCCAAGTCGGGAGGTCCCAAATACCAAATTTTGATAATTGGAGTGCATTTCATGTGTCCTGATGTAAAATTAATGAATGAAATAAGGGCGCAAAAAAAAAAACGAAAACTAAAAACATGTTCAAGTTGTTTAAAAAAATAATGGTGATTTTGAAAACTAGATTTCACTTTTTTGAAAACTGAAAATGAAATCTGTTACCAAACATGTTTTTTGTTTTTAGTTTTCATAAAAAGTGAAAATGGAAAATGAAAATGAAATGGTTATCAAACAACCCCTAGTTTGTGTTTGGATGAGGTATTTTGAAGTGATTGGACTTCAAAATCCACTTCAAAATTATGGAATTTTGAAATGAGGGGATTTCAAGTGATGGGATTAGCAAAGTAACTGTTTGGTTAATTATTGAGTTGGTGGGATTTCATTGGGTAATTTTTTTATATTTTATAAATATGCTTTTTTTTGCTGTTTGCCCACAACTAAATAAATAATAAAAATCTAAATAATCTAAAAAGATAAAAAATAAATAATACATGTTTGATCTATGATAGGCCCCACAACTATTTCTTCTCTTCTTCTCTACTCTCTAGTACATATAGCTTTTCAAATCCTCAAATGCAATCTTTTCCCAACTACATAACTCAACCCCTCTCAGTCTCCCACTTCTCCTCGTCCCCATCGTTCGATCAAACTCTAGCATAAACCAACTCCTAATCTTAGACGATGTAGAGGTCAGATCCAATGGTGACAGCATAGTCAACGTCGGCAATGATTTTAGTATTTTCTTTTAATTCTTCTCTTCAATCCTCTTAGTTACCTTTAGGTTTGTGTTACTTTCTTGTTTAATTTTTCTTGTGTTGGGTTTTATTTTTGATATGGTTATTAATTTTGATTTGTTTGATTACGTTTCTTAATTGCTGTTTTAATTTTTCCTTTAAATCCGTAGTATAGAGAACTATTTTATGCTGGTGGTTGTAACCAATGTTTTGAAAGGTGAGGCGTTGATGCGAGGCGTTTTAGTCGCATTATGCGAGACGCAAGTCTTGAAGCTCTGAAGCGTAAGCCTTTTGAACATTAATTTATTTTAATAAGAAAAATTTATGAATAATACTATACCCATATGTGCTCTTTGATGCATAAAAACACACTTTATTGGCAATACAACTTAAACTTTTGTATCTCGCGGTTTGTACAACCTCCTTGCTACCACTTTATGGCATAAATGCATATCCAATGTCTATTCGGGCAGTTTTTGTCCATCATTTCATTATGAGTGATGATGAAATTATCGTAACATGCTCCCACTTCATCACATAAAACAAATGGCAACATGGGATGTCTTCGCTTTCATATTTATGATAGTTGCACTCTATCTGAACATCTTTCCCACTAAGGTATACACAACTCCAATTATTTTGCAGTTCACCGTATTTCGCTAAAATATACAACCGTCCTCCAAAATTATGAATTATTTTTTCATGAATGAGTGCTGACAAAGTATTGATCTCATTACATACCAATAAAAACCACCTATGAGTGTAAATTTGGGAAGCATGTTGCTTAAGACTTTTTAGTGTTGTTGTAAGCACTTTCTTTGACTGTTTTGGTCAAATCATCATTCTCTGAGGTATTTCTCATTCGTGCTATGGCCCTATCAATTTCTGGAATACATTCAAACAACTTAACATCCTTTCTCAAGTAATCTTTCACAAACTTGTTCATACACTCCACACATTAAGTAGTGCACATACCACCGAAAAACTTGGGTCGAACGTGATTTCGCCCACGCATCTTGTTTTACATACATTATTTGCAGCCATTCATTTTGTTTATGTGCAGTAACTCTGTAATTCAAAAACTCTCATTTCTTTTCAAACTCATTGACTGTAATTGGTTTCCAAAGATATGCTTGAAATGATCTTACCAATTTTCATCCTTTAAGTTATTCTGTGCATTCCTTGCCATGTGCCATGAGCACAACTTATTATTGCACATGGGCAACACATACTCAATTGTTTTGTGCATATCGCCTCATCCCCATCCGTCAGTATTGATGTAGGCTTCTTGCCTTTCATGAAGGATATGAATGTCTTCAATAACTACTTTTATGTTCCAAAGGTCTCGTCAAGCAATAGAGCACAATCAACACTCGCCCGGTGGTTGTTTGAACCAACAAATAACACTAGAAGCTTGTCATACATATTAGTTTTGTATGTGTTGTTGAATATGAGGACGTCTCCAGAGCTAAGAAGCACGAATACGGCAGTAAAGGTACGTATCCCATGTCCGATACGCTGCGAGATACGATACGCAGTGGACACGTACGGATACGTGATGGATACATATCCGAGTCAAGGGATACGGTCAACGACAAACAGATACACGTATCTGACATTACAGATACGAGTATCCGATTTTAAGGATACGTTTTAAGAGAGAATTAACATTCGGCAGAAATTGGAAGTCTTCAAGGATACGAATTGTCCTTTCCTATCTGTTTTGGGAATCAGATCTTCTTCTTTTTCAGAATCAAATCTTTCTCTTCTTCTATATAAATAACAAAGCCCAGCACAACACCACCATAGTTAGATCTTCTTTTCTTCTTCTTGAATCTTCTGGTGTGGTGGTGGCTGTGGTGTTCTTGAATTCTTCTGATTTCTCTTCATCATTGGCTGGGTATGTTCTTCTCTGTTTGTTTATGAGCTTCTCTTTGTTTTCAACTTTTTATTGTGGTTTGTCTTATGTTTTGTTTTGTCTTTTTTGGTTTTGGTCCAGATCTTATCCCTGGCTTTTGTTCACTGACGGTTTCAACTTTCAATAAACTTTCAACTTATTAAAAGCAAGTCTTTATTTTTTTTTATTTTTTTAAAAAGCAATTCATTATTAAAGTTTTCAAACCCACGTAGTTTTGTTTAGAAAAAAGAAAAATGTTTTGTTTAGTTAAGACAATTTAATAATATTATAATTTATTTTTATTCAATATGTTGAATTTTCTTTATGTTCAGGAACATGAGTCATCCTGATAATGTTAATAGTATTGAGAATACTGAAATCGAGGTAGATGATCATGCTCCATTATGGAAGTATGTTAAAAGGCTTGACAAGTTAGGAAAAGGAGGAGGAAATACTATGTTTGAATGCAATTATTGTCATAATACTTACAAAGGCTCCTACTCTAGAGTCAAGTTTCATTTGTTGAAAATGTCGGGCAATGGGATTGCACCTTGCAAAAAAGTTACTGATGAAGTTTTTGCAGAAATGAAAAAACTTGTGAGAGAATGTGAACACTGGTTGAAAAGTGCAGCTCCAAGACAAGTGTCTTTGCCTAATACTGGTTCTTTACTTTGTTCTAATGTGGAGCAAATGAAGAGAAAGGGAATGAATGGGCCTCTTGATAGAGCTTTTTAAAATGAGGCTAGAGAACAATGTGATGTTGAAGTTGCAAGGATGTTTTATACAGGTGGATTGTCCTTCCACCTTGCAAGGAATCCACATTATCGAAACTCCTATCTTCGTGCTTATATGCTTCCCAGATATGTTCCACCAGGTTACAATGCACTAAGAACTACTCTTTTGCAACAAGAGAAGAGGCACATTGAGTGGTGTTTACAAACCAATCAAGGGTACGTACATGGAGCACTAAAGGTGTAAGTATGTGTAGTGATGGGTGGACAGATTCACAAAGAAGACCACTTATTAACATTATGGCAACTTGTGAGAGCGAGCCTATGTTCTTGAAGGGAATTAATTGTGACGGAGAGTATAAGGACAAACATTGTATTGCTAACTTTCTTATCGACTCCATTAAGGAAATTGGTTATCAAAATGTGGTTTAAGTAATCACTGACAATGCGCCAGTTTGTAGACCTGTTGGATTACTTGTTGAGGCTAGATATCCCAATATCTTTTGGACACCATGTGTGGTTCACACTCTTAATCTTGCTTTGAAGAGCATATGTTCACCAAAAGTCAATGATGATATGTATGATAAATGTAGTTGGATTTCAAACATTGCTGCTGATGTTGGGTTCATAAATTTTTTTATTGTGAACCATAATATGAGATTGACTATGTAAAAGGACCACTGCAAATTGAAGCTGCTCTCCATTGCTGAAACAAGGTTTGCCTCTACACTTGTGATGATTAGAAGATTTAAGGAAGTAAAGGAAGGTCTAGAACAAATGGTGATTAGTCCAAATTGGTCTTTATATAAAGAGGATGATGTTGGCAAAGCAAGAGCAGTGAAGGAAAATATATTGGATGAATACTTTTGGGATGAGATTGATTATATACTTTCCTTTACATCTTCTATATATGAGATGATTAGGATGGCTGACACAAATAAACCTTCTCTTCATTTGGTTTATGAGTGGTGGGACACCATGATAGAGAAGGTGAAGGCAGCTATCTATAGGAAAGAGCACAAGCAACTGCATGAACAAAGTGACTTTTTTGATGTGGTGTATCACATTATAGTGGAGTGATGGACTAAGAGTAGCACACCACTCCATTGTTTAGCACATTCTTTAAATCCTAAGTAAGTATTATGTGCTTATTTCCTTTTAAAGTATTTAATCTTACTTTTCATACTGTGATAATTTTATAAAATAATATCACACTTTACTTTTAGGTTTTATAGTCCAGAATGGCTGCAAGAGGATCCTAGTCGTGTTGCTCCACACCAAGATGCCGAGATTACAAGGGAAAGAAAAAAGTTTCTTCAGAAATACTTTTCAGATGACCGAGCTAGAAGAGGTATCAATGTGGAGTATGCCTATTTTTCAATGTGCTTAGATGACTTTGGAGCTATTGATGCTATGAATGATAGGTTTCACATGGAACCAATGGTGTGGTGGATTGTTCATGGAGCTTCAACACCAAATCTCCAATCCATAGCTTTGAAGCTACTTGGACAACCTTGTTCCTCCTCGTGTTGTGAAAGAAATTGGAGTACATATAGTTTCATTCACTCTTTAAGAAGAAACAAGTTAACACCCCAAAGAGCTGAAGACTTGGTATTTGTGCATAATAATCTTCGTCTTTTATCAAGGAAGAGCCCAAGCTACAAAGAAGGTGTTACTCAAATGTGGGATATTGGAGGAGATGGATTTGATAGCTTGGGTGAAGAAGGTGTTGGGATGCTTGAAATTGCTAACCTTTCTCCAGATGAACCATCATTGGAGGTTGCTTTATTTACCGGAGAAGACATTACAAATATTGTAGTTGATTGAAACTTTTGTTTTTATTTTTTATTTTTCTAGAGTTTAAATTTGAATTTGGTATATGAATTTGAATTTTTATGTTAATTAAAATATGTTTTAAATTATATATATTGTTATTATTATATTTTAATATAAATTTTAATTGCCGTATCCATGACGTATCGTATCCTAGTTTTTGGAGATTTGCCGTATCCCCGTATCGTGTCGTATCGTATCGCCGTATCCGTATCCGTGCTTCTTAGCAAACAACCCATCGCCCCCTGTTCCCCACCCCATCTCACCAAGAAGATTTTGATCAAGAGCGGAATCCTCCTATTCTCCTCATCTACACTGAACTTACAAAAAAATTCAAGATCCACTGACGTTTTCGCTTTCATATAGGCGAGTGTTGCTTCAATGTCACCGTCAAACAATATTTCCCTACGTGATGCATCCAACTTCTTCATTAATGATCCAAGTCCTCAGCTCATGCATTAATGGAGGTTTAAATCCTACACTATATGCGGAAATCCCTTCCACCGTAGGTAACCAAAATGGATCATTTACAATATTAAATGAGAGTACTCTAGAGAAGAAAAAACGACCAATCTTTCGACAAACGTCCTTTCTTTCTTCTTGTTTGTATGTTGAATTTAATGTACTTTGCCGAGCTTCTAAAGTGACAAATCTATCCATTGGTCCTTTCGATTTAGGTTGTGCTCTAAGAGCCTCATCAACTGCAACACTCCTAGTATCGGGGATTCCATATTTTTCATCCAATGAAATTTCCATACTCTGAGCCCCTCCTCATGGATCATCCCTAATCTCTCTAAGTATTTCATTTTTCTTTCTTTTTTGAAGTTGAAAAGTTTTCAAAGTTGTGGCACACTCTTTTTTCATATGCTCATGAACTTTCTTACATGGTTGCATACTGTAGGGGTCCTTTTGTTCTAGCAGCCTGATGAATGGGCTTGGGCTGCTGTAAGAAGAAAAAGAACAAAAACCCCCTGATGCCTGAGTTCAAGAACCGAGCTCCCAAAAGAGTTTTTTAAAAGGCTTGCGAAAACCTTAGAAGAAACACTTTCAGGTTTTTCACTAATGAGCATGACAAGTTGATAAGGGACTTGGCTTGAGGAGCTTGTGGCATGGGAGTTAAGCCTTCACAAGTTTAGCAATTTGAGAGAGAGAGAGACCGAAGCATGAATTTCTTTCCGAAAAGAAGGTTTAGGGTGGAAGAAGGGAAAATTAGGAGGGTTTCTATCTCAGAAAAAGAGAGAAACAATGGAAATAAAAGATGGGGTAAATTCCAGTTTGCTTGACAAAGCTTGGTCTTACTCTGGAATGGTGTGTTTTTCTAGGTAGAGGAAGCTCTCTTTTATAGGCATTTGGAACCCTAATTTCGTTGATCCTCCATTCCCACTTTTCCTTTGCTTCTTTCCAATTACCCCATTCTTGTGAAATCTCTTCAACCAGAGCGCCTGGGTCAAAGGGTTTTTGGGGTTCCAAGGTTTTATGCGGCTGGACCTCCTCATGGGGACGAAACGCCACCTTCTTTCTCCCTTGGTTTTCAAATCAGAGTTTGCAGAGGAAAAAGAGAATGGATGAAGTTGTTTGTCCGCTGGGTATTCCTCCTACACTGATGGATTTCCTCTAGTTCTTGCGATGGTTTCTTGTTGGCTGTTTGTGGAGCTCTGTCAATGGTGGAACACGACACCAGATTTTTAACAAGGGCTTGGGCTGGGCTTTGCTCGTAGGTATTGGGTTATTGGTGTTCTCTTTTCCAGCGGCCCGCATGTTTTCGTCAAGCTGCTGGAAGTGGCCTATTTGTTTTGGGCGTTCTAATTAACGTGGGGTTTGCCTAAGTGCTACAGCAATCTATGAGATGTTCTCCTAAGGCATTGGGCCCCATTTTCCATCTCTCATGCTAACCCATGTATTTGGGCCTAGGGAATGGGCTTGAGTTTTAGTGCTCCCAAGTGGCCTAAAACTTCCATTCCTTGGTCCCTCAATGGGCCCTGTGAGTGCTCGTATCCGTCCATACCACAACCTTCTTAGCAAGCCCCAGGTAATTTTGTGGCTTGGGCCCACTTGAGCTCGTAGCATGGCTTGACGGCATTGCGTGTTTATTTATCGTGCTTGTGCTTGAGTTTTATTGCCCCATAATAAGCCGTGATCGGATCGAATAACGTCGGATGGGTTGATGAGCGTGAATCTATAAAGCCGTTGCATTTTTTGGCCCTTTTGTGCATGCTTGCTTGGCGTGACACATGACCCACGGCTTATGTAGGTGTGTCCTACAATTTCTCTTTATGCCCCGATTGGGCTTCTTTTGTGACTAATCATTTGTGCCGGGCTAAGAATAAGTTTGGGCCTAACCCTTGGATTTTTGGGCCTCAACACATACCATGATGAGTTTGACCCAAATGATGCTGAAGTCTAGAAATTCCTCCACTGCATCTTTGATCACAAAATGTGCATCTCAAGTATTTTTCCCCCCTCTATTTCTTTTGCATACTTTCACGAAGGATCTTTTCGATTCATAGCTATAAAACAACATCATTAATATTTCTAAGATACAAGTATGATGCATGTATGTCAAATTTCTACTATATCACATAAATGAATAAGATAACTAATATATTGAAAAAAAAAAATATACGGAACTTCAAATTACAGTTGCAAAGAATTAGAGAGAAAAATAAAATGGCTTACTTACAGTCGAAAGATGAAGAGAATTCTTAAAATTGATAGAGATTATCTGATAAGGGTAGAAATTAGGGTTGTACTATATATATATATATATATATATATATCCATGTGTTAATATATTAATTTAGAAAATAAAAATAAAAAATAAAAAAAGGTAAGTAGAATAAAGCTACAGCTGTAGCTCCACCCGGGTGGAGTTTATTACAAAGGTAAGAAAAAAAAAGAGATTTTCTATTTAAACCCCATACTTCTCTTAGTTCACCCTAATACTTAAATTATTAAGCTGTAAGTTTTATTATTGTGTAAAAAGACAAAAAAAGTCATCCAACTTAATACTTAACCTTATACACACACCCCACACAACCCACAACTCTTTAAAAGACACAAAACCAGGGAAGTTTTCTTCATATTATATTAATTGACATACACTTTCAAAAGACACGAAACCAGGGAAGCCACACAGGTGGTCAGCTGCAAAACTGAGTATGAATGGTACAGTACAAGTTGATCCATCTTTACCCACGTAAAAATAGAAAGCACATGTGTTCAAATTTCATCACCATAAACTAATAATATTATTAATATGATGCAGTACATCTTTTGGTACAGTACATTGAGTCTGAAAAGGTCCTGCACACTTCTGATATTTTTCAAAATCATTATTCATCCATTTTGTCCCATTGCTATAATTAACGTCTAGTGATCCAGCAAACCCAAAACGACCATAGCTCTTATATTCTTGACTTAAATAGAAAATCTATTTTATTTCTTTTTTTTTCAGCTTGTGGTGTATTTAAGGGTAGTTTGGGAAGATAGTGGGGTTTACTTAAAAATTGTGAAAATTTAAATTAAAAATTGGGGTGAACTTAGAACATGGGGTGAACTAAGAGAAGTGTGGGGTTTAAATAGAAAATCTCTTCTTTTTTGTCAAGAAAAAGAGGTTGTGATCAGCTCCTCCAAGTTTTTTTTTAAAAAAAATAAGAAATTAAAAAGTATACTAATTATTACACTATTTATCCCAAACCAAAAAGACAACAGAAGTTAAATAGGAAGAAAAATAGAAAAAGAAAGAGAGGTGTCTGGTGGTATGGGTGATGGCGGTAGCGGCAACTTCAGAAACAATTGACGCTCAAATTGGGCATCTCACCGTCTAAAGATTTTGATTTTCTTGCACAGACCAAACCCTTCTCTCATTTTCTGAGGAAGACGCGACAGAGGAGAGAAACAAGAAAAAGAAAAGAACAAAAATGGGACCTTCGAAGCACGGTAAAACACTCCAAGTGAAACGACGTCGTTTCATTTAATTTTTTTTTAAAACACTGCAATCGAAACGACGTCGTTTCATTACAATAAACCTATAGAAAAAAACACGCGAGTCGTCTTCCTCGCGAAGTCGTCTTCCTCGCAGAGTCGCAGCCAATTTGCAGACTCGCAAAATTTCTTCCGGTTCAGAAGTGTCCAGATCTGGCGCGCCTTGCTCCGCCTGGCCACGCCTTGCAACGCCTCCTCACGCCTTTCCGGGGCTAAACGTGCAACTCGCGAAACAGCCGACCGCCTCGTGCGATTTCCTGCCGCCTGGCTCCGACGCGCGCGAAGGCATCCTTTGAAAACACTGGTTGTAACCCATAACAGAGCTTTTATCTAAATGTCAACTGGTTAATAAATCTCGATTTGTTTGGGTTATGACGTTTGGCTTCTATTAATCGCTTCAAATTTCTTCATTTTGTGCTGGTGATTGTAAAGAATGCTGTTTTTCTAAAAAAATTGTAAAGAATGCAATTGCTTTGATCAAGAATCACTCGGAATCAAAGACAATTTTCTGTTAATGATTAAGCTTTTGCACACAAAACAATATATGTGTGTAGGTTCCTGCTTGTCATCTGTTTTACGCATGGAATAAGACCTGTTATCTTCAATGTATTATGCATCATCAGTAGTGAAACATGGATTCAATTCTTTTCAGGAGATTTATGCATAGGATATTTGAAGGTTTTGTATTACATTATATACAGACTCATGCTTACTTATCATGCACCAAATATTTGAAGGGAAGATTTCATCCAATCAACGTTCTATGAATTTTTTTTCTTTTTCATTTATGCAATTACGCTACCAGATCAGTGATATGAACCTTATTGCTACATTTGGGCTTTCAATTATTGTATCCTGAACTCTGTGTTATGTGCATTA
>NW_018922923.1:0-28886 GCF_002207925.1 Prunus avium
TTTGATAAAATATCAAAATTAAATCATGTGCCCAACACGACATTTTTTTAGGGTAATTTGAATGAAATCTTAAAAATTTAATGGTGCAGTACACCAACTAATTTACCGTAAAATAAGAATATCTTTTATAAAGAACAAAGTAAATTGATGGAAACATATGCTAAATATTGTGTTTTTATATCAATATTCTTATAAAAAAGTATATATTTTTTTAAATATGGAGATAATGCTTATAAGTTATGACATTAAGGGTTGGTTTGGGAGTAATTCTAAATAGGCCAGAATTACTTCTAGGAAGAACCACCTTCTATGTGATTCTCCATATAATCACTTTAAGTGATTTAAAGTGATTCTGAGCAGAAGCACCTCTCATGTGCTTCTTCATAAAATTACTTAAAACTGCTTAAAGTGATTATTTGGATAAGTAATTCTCCACAGAAGTGCTTTTTAGCCTATCCAAAATCACTCCCAAACGAAACTTAATGAATTTGTTGATTAGACTACAATTATTATTTTTTGTGAAAAAAATTAGACTATAATTATTAAGATTATTTTTGTAAAACATTTTAGTTTAGTTGTGTTTTGTATTTATATGATGCTTGATTTATGTTCAACTTGGTTTACTTGGACACTACCCTCCATTTGGATGAGGGAAAATAACTCATAATTTAGCTAAAAGTTGAGAATTTAAAAGGAGAAATTGACAATTCCCTTGTTTGGCAACTTAAAGGCGGAATTTATTAAATGATGTGCGGAAAAAATTGTGGAAATTGAGGCATCAAATTCCCAAGTTTTTCACCAAAATAGGTGTCATTTCACAATTTCCATATTGAGTTTACAAAATTCTGTCATTTACAAAATTTGACATACATAAATCCAAACACAGATTTCTTCAATTGCCAGAAATTGAAATGATGGAAATCTAAATTCCGTCATTTTAAAATTCTATGTAATTTTCAATTCCTTCATCCAAATGGTGGGAGTGATAATAAGAAACAAGTTTTAACACATAAAAAAACCTTTCATATGTGCATAAGGAATGAATGTGTATAAAATATTGCACCTATAATTTCATATACAATTGATTTAATATAAAATTTTAAACATAAGATATATAATATGAAGCTTGCAAGATAAAAATAAATTCAAATTCAAATTCAAATTTTAAAAAATAAATAAATAATCAATCTAAACTCATAATTGACACAATTGTGTTCTCTCAGTAAGACAAGTTTTGAGTTTGAGGGCCCAAGAACAAATCAGTGTGGGTGAGACCCAAAGTGAACAATATCATGGTATCAGAGTGGGCTGTGACGAGCAATACTATTCTCCTTGATAAAATATTGATTAGTGTATCCCAAGTTCCAAAAAGGTCACATACCCTTGCATCAACACCAAACCCACTAACACACAAAGGTTTAAAAGTATAGGGGTTTATGTTGGATAAACAACAATCTAAAGACAGTAACCCGATGGATTCACAATCATCAGTGACTGTGAACGGGGTGACTAAGAATCCTCATGACGAGAAGCTTGAGAAGTTCAAGGGAATTGACTTCAAGAGATGGCAACATAAGATGTTGTTCTATCTCACAACCATGAATCTGGCACATGTTGTCAAAGAGGAGGCTCCCAAATCAGGTGAAAATCCAATGTCTAAGGACACAATGATGACCATTGAGGCTTGGAAATAATTTGATTTCCTGGGCAGAAACTACATCCTTAACAGGCTTGATGATACTCTGTATGGCATTTATTCGTCGTACAATTCTACAAAGGAAGTTTGGGAATTGTTTGAGAAAAAAAAATGCAAAACAGAAGATGCTAGTGCCAAAAAGTTTGTGATTGGAAAATTTCTCAAGTATGCCATGGTTGATTCGAAGATTGTTATTAAACAGGTTGAGGAACTTCAAATTCTTATCCATGAATTGCTTGTAGAGGGGTGTTCTATTAATGAACACTTCCAGGTTGGAGCAATCATATAGAAATGGCCTCCATCATGGAAAGACTTCAAAATTTACTTGAAGCACAAGCGCAGAGAGATGTTTATGGAAGATCTGATTTTGAGGCTTCGGGTTGAGGAGGATCACAGGAAAGGTGACAAGGGTGAAGTGTTTGTCATGGAAGCTAAAGCCAATGTTGTTGAGACATCAAAGTCAAAATTCCTGAAGAACAAGGGCAAGAAAGTTGCAAAGAATTATGCCAATCCTCATGTACCAAAAGGTAAGGATTTCAAGAAAATCAAATTCGCCTGCTGGGTATGTGGAAAATCAGGGCATAAAGCACAAGATTGCCTCCACCGAAGAGATCAAAATCCAACCAATCCTCAAGCCAACGTGACTGAAGTTAATGAGGATTTTGTGGCTGTAGTATCTGAAACCAATATGGTTTTTGATACTAAGGACTGGTGGGTTGATACATGTGCTACTAGGCACATTTGTGGTGACAAAAATATGTTCACTGATTACAAAAAGAATTCTAGTGGTGAGAAATTGTACAAAGGAAATGCCTCTGTATCTGCAATTGAAGGCAAAGGCAGTGTGCTGCTGAAGTTCACTTCTGTGAAGGTTTTAACCCTTTTGGATGTGATGCATGTTCCTGAAATTAGGAAGAACTTATTGTCTGGCCCTATTCTTAGCACGAAGGGTTTCAAACTTGTATTTGAATTTGACAAGTTGATCCTAACCAAAGGAGGGCTATTTGTAGGAAAGGGTTACCTTGCTGATGGCTTGTTCAAATTTAGTGTAACTGCAATGATGCTTTTAATAATATAAATAAGGTTTTCGTTTACTTTGTTGAGTCTTCAAATATTTGGCATTCTAGATTTGGTCATGTAAATTATCGATCTATGCATAGAATGATGCATCTAGGTTTATTGGCTAACTTGATATTGACTTTAATAATAAGTGCTTGTACAGAATTCAAGTTTTCTAGGCAAACCTTTAAATCTGTTCAAGGAAGGTCAAATGAATTACTTGGATTAATTCATAGTGACCTTTGTGACTTCAAATCCACACCAACTCGTGGTGGGAAAAATTATTATATAACATTTTTAGTGTAACTACAATGATGCTTTTAATAATATAAATAAGGTTTTCGTTTACTTTGTTGAGTCTTCAAATATTTGGCATTCTAGATTTGGTCATGTAAATTATCGATCTATGCATAGAATGATGCATCTAGGTTTATTGGCTAACTTGATATTGACTTTAATAATAAGTGCTTGTACAGAATTCAAGTTTTCTAGGCAAACCTTTAAATCTGTTCAAGGAAGGTCAAATGAATTACTTGGATTAATTCATAGTGACCTTTGTGACTTCAAATCCACACCAACTCGTGGTGGGAAAAATTATTATATAACATTTATTGATGATTGCAGTAAGTGTTGTTATGTATACTTAATACATAGCAAGGATGAAGCCTTACAGATGTTTAAGACATAAAAGGCAGAAGTTGAAAATCAACTTAATGGAAAAGTAAAAGTACTTAGATAAGATAGAGGTGGAGAATATGAGTCCACTTCATTTTAGGATTTCTGTACAACTCATGGAATTATACATCAAACCAATGGACCATATACACCGCAACAAAACGATGTAGCATAAAGGAAAAATAGAACTTTCAAGGATATGATAAATTCCATATTGAATAGCTCTGGGCTTCCACACAATCAGTGGGGTGAAGCCTTACTTACTGCAAATCACATATTGAACAGAATTCCACATAAGAAGACTAAACAATCTCCTTATGAAGTGTGGAAAGGATGGATTCCTACTTACAAGACACTGAAAGTGTGGGGTTGCCTAGCTAAAGTACAAGTACCTTACCAAAGAGGGTAAAACTTGGACCTAAAACTATTGATTGTGTTTTCATAGGTTTTGCTAACACAAGTGCTACATATAAATTTTTAGTTATTAAATCTAATATTTCTAATATACATGTTCACACAATTATAGAATCTGTTGATGTTGATTTCTTTAAGGCAATTTTTCCTTACAAAGAAAAGAGGTCCGGTTCAAACAAGAGGAAAGTAGATGATGGAATTCCTGATGAACCATCCTCTTCAGGTGTCCAAGAACAAGACTTGGAACCTAGAAGAGGAAAGATGACTAAAACACCAAAAAGTTTTGGGCCAAATTTTGTAAGTTTTCTGACTGAAGAAGAACCACAAACTTATAAGGTAGGGATTCACTTGAGGCTCCTTTATGGAAGGAAGCTATTAATAGTGAAATAGAATCCATTATGCAGAACCATACGTGGGAATTGGTTGATTTGCCACCTGGTAACAAACCAATTGGATATAAATGGATTTTTAAAACAAAGCTAAAAGCCGATGGTACTATTAATAAATACAAGGCACATTTAGTTGCTAAAGGGTATCGGCAAAAGGAAGGGTTGGATTATTTCGACACTTATTCTCCAGTATCAATAATTACATCTATAAGGATGTTAATTGCTATAGCTGCTATACACAATATGGACATACATCAAATGGATGTAAAAACAACTTTCTTAAATGGAGAATTAGATGAAGAAATATACATGGAACAACTAGAAGGTTTTGTGGTAAAAGGTCAAGAAACTAAAGTCTGTAAACTTGTTAAGTCTTTATATGGACTTAAACAAGCTCCAATACAATGGCATCAAAATTTTGATAATACAATGATGTCACACGGCTTTAAGATCAATGAATGTGACAAGTGTGTTTACATAAAGAACAACAAGAATTCTTGTGTTCTTGTATGTTTATATGTTGATGACATGCTCATAATGGGAACAAGTAAGGATGCAATAAATTCTTCAAAGAATATGTTGAATTCAAGTTTTGACATGAAAGACTTAGGTCAAGCTAATGTCATTCTAGGAATTCAAAAGAAATAGTGATGGGTATATTCTTACTCAATCCCATCATGCAAAAAAATATTTTAAGAAAGTTTGGTCAATTTGATTGCAAACCTGCTGTGATTGATGTAAATTGCAAGTTAAAGAAGAATAATGGAGATGCAATTTCTCGATTGGAGTATTCCCAAGTAATTGGAAGCCTAATGTATCTAATGAATTCTACTAGGCCAGACTTAGCTTATTTAGTAAGCAGGCTTAGTAGATACACAAGCAATCCTGGACATGATCATTGGGAGGCATTAATCAAGGTGTTAAGATATTTGAAATACAACCCAAGATTATAGATTGCATTATACAAAATATCCACCAGTTTTAGAAGGCTATAGTGATGCAAATTGGATCTCTGACAGTACATAAACCAAATCAACTAGTGGATATGTATTTACATTAGGTGGAGCTGCAATATCTTGGAAATCCTCTAAACAAACATGTATAGCACATTCTACAATGGAATCAGAGTTTGTAGCTGTTATGAAATTATTGCAAGCACACAATCCGCACAAGTAATATAGAGATAAGTGAAGTGTCGTTCCCACGAAGACTGTAATTTCCTTTTAATTACCAATTATGATTAATGCAGATGTTTATTTGAACAATTAATTAGGAAGATTGATTGATTTAATTAAACTAAAACAATTATAAAAAATAGCAATTTAATTAACGATGGAAAATCAAGTTGATGAGACACTAGAGCAACCGATTTCACCATAACCAATTCCACTTAATTCTTATAGCCAATTAACCCTAATTACTACCCATGTTGACAGTTGGTTTCTCTTAATTAATTCGATATTCTCTCTCGGGCTCCACCAAATGTATTCTTAATTAACAACCCATCCTCTCTCGAGCAACAGATTTAGAAAATCAAGAACCCATTAAATTCTATGAGAACCTGCAAGAAAACTGCATGAGTCATGTTAGTCCCTCTCAGGCACGCATCCAAGACATGGTATTTGTTACGAGAAGCAAACACCAAACATCTCCTCTCGATCTCCGTTTGGATCATCAATTAAATATTAGCTAGATATTTAAGGCATTAAGAACAGTAACAAATACTCAACATGGAATAGTAATCAGAAATTAATATAACTATAAAAATTAAATATTCATGGTTAGGCTACATCGTAGCCCTAGAAAGAGAAATTAGTTCATGACAAAAGAAAAGATAAACAAGAGAATTATTGTCATAAAACCGATTTGGCCGATGGGCTTGATCTTCAGAATCTCCACAAGAACACCTTCGAAAGCTCCTCAAGTAGTGCAACAGCAAATTCTTGGCTCTCTCTGATATTTCGCTGGGTGTATGAAAGTTGGTGGAAAAATACATGGTATTAAAACTGATGGCTCTTAGGTTAAAGCTTTATATTTATAGGCCAAGGGAATCCTTTAAAAATAAGGAAGATAATATTTATTTAGGAAGGAAAGAAAAAATAGGACTATTAGAAAAACCAAAACCTATTCTCAAAAGGAAATAATAGGCAGCTTCAAGTGAAAGAAGTAATTGGCTTTGGGGTTTTAGAGAAAAATAGGAAAGTAGGCTCAAGATATTGGGTCCAGTCGATATACACACTTTTCTCCAAAAGCAGATGACGATGGCAGCTTATTCAAAAAGGTGATCAACAATTGTTTCAACAATTGCAAAGCCAATGCAACCCACCAAATCCGCAATATCAGCAAACTCACATGCCCAGCCAATGAGTCAAACCTGGCCGAAACCTAACCTAGTTGATTGGAGATCCCATGGTCTAGGTTTAATAGGCAAATTGGTTGGGTAAGATTCAAAAAGTTAAACACACAATTCAACTCATTCCTGTGATGGTTAGTGTGTTGTCTGCTAATGTGTAGGTTATGCTTTGCATTTAATGACACTAATATCTTATTAAGAGGAGTTTAGGCAGAAAACTCTTAATTGGTTTCACCAATATGGGAGTAAATGTGGGGTCGTATTAATGAGAACGAAAAAAGGCTAAGTTCTCTAAAGCTCTCATGAAACTTGGGACATGTTCATGACTAAAATGAACAAAAACGTATGAACTAACGTTTGTTAAGATGTTATATGTGTGAGACATATTGTCTAGGTTTACTATAATGTTGAACAGTTCGAGATCAATTATATCCACTACGTCACCAAGTAAATCCGATATGTTTCACTAGACGTTGAACAGTTCGAGATCAATTATATCCACTACGTCACCAAGTAAATCCGATATGTTTCACTAGGGTAAGTTCAAGTCCAAAAGACACTTTTCCTGATGCATATAACATCTGCTTCCTCTCAAATGCATTACATTCATTTAGCACTATAAGTATAACATTTCAAATGTGGGGTCTAGAATTTCAATTCAAATGTGGGGTATTGTTAGAAGTTTGAATGAAATTCAAGGACATTTGTCCCACATTGGTAGAAAGAAGAAAGAGTGAGGTCTTTATAAGTGTGGAAGTCCCACACTTAGTAAATGGAAGTTGGGCCAACTGGAAGCCAATTGGGCTTCAAAATCGATTTGGGCATTGAATATTATATAAATAATACATAATATTTAATTATCAAAACGATGGGCTTTGGGGGCACTTGGGCACTTTCAGATTTAAATTAATTTTTTAGTTTTGAATTAATAATTTTTTTATTAATTCAGATTAGTTTAATTAACTGTTTTCTAACAGTTGTGACTCTTCTGATAAGGTTTCAGAAGTTTATTTAAATCAAACAAAGCCTCATTCATAAAGACAGAAAAAACAAAAAAACAAAAAAGCATTCTACAAGCACTTCATATTGTCTGAGAGGAAAACAATCAAAGTTCGCCAGATTCTAAGTCCTAGTGGTAGGACTTAGAATACAGATAGTTGAATCCTGGGAGGTAGTCACCTGTAGAACTGCAAGCACCGAGAAGGGGTGAAATTACTATCTTTAGGATATTGCATCAAATCTACAAACCTCTATCTTGAATCCAAGTTAGTTTCATTTATTATTTGTTTACTGTATTTTGAATTACAGTTTGTTATAAATACAATTTCGTTGGTGTATATATATTATTATTATTGTTGTTTTTGTCAGATCAGCTGCGCTAAAATTGATTCAGCTGCATCCTTAACTTGTGATACTCCCAAGTGCACGAGCCATTCGGTAGTATAACATATGTAAGTGCGAGGTCGATCCCGCGAGGATTGATGATAGGTTGATTCAATTTGATTCCCTACACAAAACAGAAATGGAAACAAGGTTTAAAGATAATTGTGAAGAGTAGAAGAATTGAAAACATAAAGTTTAAACAAACAAAGAAGACACTAAAACTGATTTTGGGTTTAAAAACAGTTTTAGGACACTAGGGAACAATCCAATTCCAAGTCTGAAGCAATCAAGTTAACAAGTTCAATTCAAGTAAAAAGATTGATTCTCTCTAATGTATAATCTAGCCACGGTGTCTGGTCTAAACCTTGTATTCCTAATTCCCTAATTAGATCTTTGTTGTCGAACCTAAAGTAAGCATTAGAAATCCATTAAGTGTAGGAGAACGTTTTAAACAACCAAGCATGTATCTAATCCCTATTGTCGAATGTCTATACTACTCTTTCTATTCATAGTTCAATTCGAATTAAAGCATATGATCTCTACTCTTAATTCCAACCAAGATAACTAACATACAAGTTTTAATGGTGATCAATCATTCAAACAAGCATATTAACTAATAAGCATAATGAATAAGAACAAAAATCTTAATTGAAACTTGGAAACTAATCAAACTTGAAAACTTAAAACAAGAAATTACATTATAATGAAAAATAAAGTACAACTGAGAAAAACATAAAGGAAAATTTAGCAAAAGGGTTTTGTTACAACAATTGAAAACTTCAAAGAAAAACTAAGAGAATTTGAGGGAGAGAAGGGAGAGGTGTTTGAGAACTTAGAAAATTTGATGAAGAGAAGGGAGAGGTGTTTGAGAACTTTAGAGAATTTGAGGAAGAGAAGGGAGAAGAGCTCTAGAGAGATGTTTGAGAGCTCCCCCCCCTTGGGGTGTGTTTGAGAACTAAGAGAATTTGAGGAAGAGAAGGAAGAGGAGCTCTAGAGAGGTGTTTGAGAGCTCCCCCCTTGGGGTGTGTTTGAGAACTAAGAGAATTTGAGGAAGAGAAGGAAGAGGAGCTCTAGAGAGGTGTTTGAGAGCTCCCCCCTTGGGGTCTGTTTGAGAACTAAGAGAATTTGAGGAATAGAAGGGACAGGAGCTCTATAGAAGTGTTTTAGAGCTTCCCCTCTTAGAGTGTCTTTAATAGCTTGGAGAACCTCACTATTTATAGGCCCA
The DNA here is from genome assembly GCF_002207925.1 of Prunus avium. Next base: position 9,195 of record NW_018922923.1, read on the forward strand.
AGGGAAGTAAAAATCTGAATTGAGTATTGTTCTACCTACAACACCTACTTCACCAAATTTACCTAACTTCCCCACCAAAAACAATTAGTTCATGCATATGTCATGCATGACAATGCATTGCAATCTGATTGTAGGCTCGTTTTGGGCTTGTTCCTTCATTGATAAAATTCTGGAAAAATATGGGTCTTGAAAATCTTTGTCTTATCTTTCCAACCATATGTAGCCCAACTCAAGAAAAAATCGGAAAGGCCTTCAAATGTCATTTTTGGCACAGTAACACAGATGCTGCTGAATTTGACCTTAAGCTACCAAAACTTGCATAACTTTCTCTAGAAGACTCGGAATCATGAATCATAAAATGCTCCATAAACTAGACTTCAACATTTTTCCAATGATGTATGGCTCATTATCTGGTTCTTCTTGAGCACATATAGTCCAATCCGTGAAGTTGACTGATCTACAAACACAATTTTGAGCTAACTTGACTCCAAAATGCATTAAATGAGTCCCAAAGCTTAATACACTGAAACAAACACAAAAGAGATTAAAAGTACAAGTTTAACTCAAAAACATAACGAAATCAAAAGTTAGAAGGGTACAAAATGATATGTAATTATGCATCGATCAATTATATATATATTGTTAATATATAATCATTTTAATTAGTCACTGATTGTTTTTTATCCAACAGTTTACAGATTCATTTATATTGCAAAATCCAGATAGAATGACCATCCCTAATGTGCCATACCAAGAGTTGCTCAATAACTTGTCATCCCCAAAGTATCGAGTGCCAAATCAATAAAGGAGAACTCCCCAAGCCATCATTGGAAAAGTCTCCACCAGAAAAATAATGAGCCCTAATAAGTTGGCCCACCAAGGAATTAGTGTTCTTAACGAGTCTCTAAGCCTGCTTTGCTAGCATAAAATGATTGAAAAACTTTGAAGTTTTTAAAACCCAGGCCACCCAAACACTTTGGTCGACATAATTTAACATTCAAGTTATGCTACAAAATATGTTATGTAACTGCATTCACTTGTGGAAATACAACGATCTTATGGCAATCTACCATACAAAACTTTGGTTGCTACATCCTCTAATTATTCAGAATTTTTTACGCTCCAAGAAGCTAGTAGAGAATGTATTTGGGTAAGAACTCTAGTCCATCATTCTGAGAGCACATGTGATAACAAATGTTCTAATAATCATGTATGAAGACAATACTAAACTATTCCTTTTAAAAAGAAACAATGCTGAATTGTTTTGAAAAATTGGCAATGATAGAGAAAAAAAAGAAGGATTAACTACAGCAAACCCCCCAAACTATGGGGGAAATTTCAAATTCATACCCAACTTTTAAAGATTTGTTTGACCGGTACCTGAACTTATGGAAACTTTCATAAGACACCCTCCGTTACTCAGTCCATCAGGAGCCTCATTAACTGATGATGTGGCGCTATCCGACGTTAGTATTTTGTCTGACATGGACCACTTTGAATGGTCACCATGGGCGACTCAAAACCCAACTTGCCACGTTTGATTCGTCACATGTAAAACCCAAAATTGTCGAATCCATTTAGACAAAAAAAAATAACGGCTTTGAGCCACAAAATCGTCGAATCCCTAATTTCCTCCCCCATTTTTTCCTGTTGGTTCAAAGATGGAGGCACCGAAGTGTTTGTGTGGTAAGTGAGCTCACGAGTTCACTTCATGGACTGATGCAAACCTTGGGAGACGTTTCTTGTGATGTGCAAACCACAGGGGGTAAGAGATCTATGTTTGAAAGTGATCTCCAGTTTTGTTCTTAAAATTTGTTTTATTTTTATGGATCTGGGTTTTAAAATGATGATCTGAGATTGATGTTATTTATAGAAAGGACGCGGCTGCAACTTTTTTAGGTGGATTGATCCTCCAATGTGTGAACAATCGAGGATTGTTATTCCTGGGTTGCTAAGAAAAGGTGAAAAAGCATGATGAGATGAAAAGAAAAGTGGCGACAAAAGGGAGGGTTATCTGAGTAGTGTTGCTGGCTTCGTGGGTCACCATTTTGCTGCTTCTGTTGGTGTTGATTGGTGGGGGGTCCAGTATGCATGTACCTAACAAAAATGTTAGGCTAGAATTAGAATTTTAGGTGTATTCTGTGTCCTTGTTTTGCAAAGGGTGTTTGTATGATAACATTGTAATGCAATGTAATTTATGCCCTAGCTGTAATGAGGTTGTTGTTGGAAACACTGAAAAAAGGAAGTCTGAAGGCCCATAAGTTGCAATGTAATTTCTGCCATGGCTATAATGAAATGTAATTTATGCCTTAACATTGTCAAAATGCACAAGTTCCAATTTCAAGTCTCAAGTCTCAAAATACATAAGTTGCAATATACAGTACACTCAAAATACATATGTTCCAATCTCAATTCTCAAAATACATAAGCGCCAATCTCAATTCTCAAAATAAGTTCCAATCTCAAACCCAAGTCACATTTATAGTACACTCAAACTACATATGTTCCAATCTCAATTCTCAAAATACATAAGCGCCAATCTCAATTCTCAAAATACATCAATCCTCATTTAAAAATATACCATTTTAGAGTTGAACATAACTCTTCCCATCTCAAAATGCAAAACATAACCAAACAAAAACTAAAGCTATGATCCAAATATCTTCTGCCTTCACTTGTCTTTGCACAATTGTTTTCTCTTTCTACCCCAAGTTATGGGTTGACTTGGTCTTTTGATAGGATTTGTTGTACCTATGCAAATAAGGTTAAAATCACTGAAAATACTTGCAAGTATACAAGGTAATTGTAGTATAAACGCTCATGCAAGGTTGTTGTCCCCAAAGATTGTTTGACCAATTTGTAATTAAACTCACTCTTAATTAATAATTAAAATATATTTTATCAAAGATTTGAAATTTATGAATTTGAAAAGATTAAATTAACAGTAAAAGAAATCTGAAAGTTGGGAAATAATAACAGCAAAGAAGAAAAACGTTTTTTAAAATTAACAATTTAGAGAAAACTAGGGTTTAGCCATCACCGTCACAATCCTATGCAATTCTATCAATTACTTATGAATTTCCACATATATTCTTTGAAGGTTAGGTTTTCCTAATGCATATTTTCCTTGTGATGTTCAAGCGAAAACATATATCTAACATGCAATCCGTTTGTGATGTTCAGATCAAATATAAACAAGCAATACTCATTAAGCTTTGTGAAAACCCTTTGAAAAACCATGCAACCCTTAAGATGGTGATGTTCGCCTTAAGTGAACTTACAACCACTAATCACAAGAAGCCCTTCTCAATTTTAGGGTGATGTTCCAATAGAAATTGCATCAAATTACTTGTCTAAATATCCTAATGGTGATCAGTTATTAAAATAAATAGATAGTTTTAATCACGGTGATTAATAATTCAAACCAAGCATGCATCCATTCATAAGAAAATTAATAAAATTACATAGTCATACCAAGGCTTATGGCCTCGCCCTAGCAATTCGAATTAGTTACGCATACTCATAATTAAAATCAAAGAAAATATCATTAGAATGAATAAGAATGAAAACACCTTAAGGTAGAAAATCTTCAAGAACCCTAGCAATTACTCTCTGTCTCCAAAATTGCATCAAAGAAAGCGTACCCCAAACTAGGGCCGACTAACCTTAAATATCTCCCTAAAAGCCAATGGCACAATCCCTGAGAACCAAGTCTCCTCTTTTCACTAGGAAGCTAACTAATAATAAAATATAGGGGCTCTTAGATATGGGTCCAATTTCAAGAATAAAGTTTGATTGCAGGACAGTAATTGTTACCTATTAATTCTAGTCCTAAAGCCCAGTTGTGCAGCCACCTAAGCAAATAGTGTGGCCACAAAATTTAATTTATTTACAACTATTGTCATTCTATACAAACGGAAAGTAAAGGAGGTTCATCCAAATCGCATATCTCAGATCCCCCAAATTGTTGAAATCCCAAAAGTCATGCTTCGTCTTTCCCAATTTTCACTGATTTTTTGGTTATTTAATGGGAAGATTTGTGGGTTTCTTCTAATAATTCACGATTACAGATGGAATAACCCAAATTTTTTGGATTATCAGAAACTACGGCGTCAATTGAATTTCCTGTATCCTAGGTAAATTCTCTCATTCAGCGTTCGTTCATCCTTTTTCTATTATGAATTGTTCTTGATGGTTTCCGAGAGTCTGTTTGTTGTTGCTTTTCTCAATCATTGGTGAATGATTTTGCTGCAAAGTTGTTCTGGCATATCCAACTCCACTTGCTGTCTTATGAATCTGTAATAGAGAAATAGTATAACTGGGGTTAATCATCAACTAGAACCTGTTGTGTAGGTAATTTCTGACCCAAAATCTCTATATCTCATAACATGTCATAGGTGTCTCAGAACTAAGGTCAAATCCCATGTCTCTGTTAATCTCACTTGGGTTGTTTTGTAAAGGGTTTACCTTGATTTTCTCTGTTTTCCGTTTAAACCCCTGCTTAGTTCCAGAAAGAGGAAGCTAAAAAAGAATAGAATTTCTGAAAGTTTAGGTTGTTTCTCATCTGGGTTTTCAAAGATATTATCTTTTAAACTCAATTATTACCTGTGCTTGTGATAATTTAGTTACTCTGAGGTCCTAGACATCAAATGCTGTTAATTGGAAATTTTTGGTGATACCTTCTTTTCTTTTTCCAACTGGCAATTACAGTGGGGTTTTGTCAGCGATCAGTGACATAGTGTCTCGGAAGCTCATCGGGATTCAGAAACGTCAGTTAAGACGTCTGCTTCTCAAAGTGGTAAGGTCCCCATTTTATTTTGGTTTCTTGGTTTTCCAATTACACAGAAGATTTTGTATATTTGATTTGTGTATGTGTGCGCTCGCAACTGTGTTTTCCTTTCTTCTATTCTGTATAATTGGGTACTAAGCAGTTAAGCTAAATGAATGGAAAAATCCCAATTCCCAACTGTAGCTTACTGATGCTCTTTCTGTTAGATCTTGTCACACACACACACATTTCATTTGCCTAAACTCATAACCTTTGGAGGACCTTAATTAGAATACGTTCTCAGCTAGATTTGGTCTGAAAGACCAACATAACACTGCAGTGCATTTCAATTTGGTGGATGCCTGTAACCTCACCCTACATATCACACCCCTGACCTGGGTTTTTGGATTAAGGCATGCAGTTAAAGAAGATAATATCACGAACCCCTTTTACAAACTAGTATAGCAAGCATAAAATATTCCAGTAACTTGATAAAATGCAAAATATACAGCATTGTTGTCAGGGATGATGACTAAAACTCATTATGCATCATAATTACAATCAAAATATGTCAGTGGTAACAACTATCACTTTGTGATTTGTTAGGGCACTTCATGCAGAACCTAACCTACAGGTAACTCTTTTAGTGTGTACCTATGGCACATATACTTTACACAGTGGGTAGGATTATGTTCTGAAGTGTTTGGCATGTACATGTGGTACAGTGCATATGTCACCTATAAGTCATGGAGGACCTATTTCACCTGCAACTTTTGAACCCAACTTCTGTAATCATCATTTGTGCCCATAGTTTCATTGTGTCATGTCTTATACTTCAAATTGTGAGTCAATTACATGTATATATCTTGAGCATAGGTATTTGATCTTGTTATTTTTAATTTTGTTTGTTTGTATTTAAACAGGGATGGACGACTCAATAGTTGGTAGATGCCGGTTTGGTATGAAAACTTATTCAGTTTTGATTTTCAAGGATACCAAGTACATGGACTTATGCAGCCAAATTTGCTCTAGATTTAAAGAGTTGAATTCATGCGAAATGGAGATGACGTACGCAATTGGAAACCACTCAGCATGTTTATTACAAGATGACATGGATGTTCGTGTTTTGAACATGTCTGTATCCAATGAAAACAAAAATTTGGTGGATATAGATATTGTTAGAGGTGGAGGTACATCGTTTGGCAAAGGTGTGGAGGATGATATTGATTCGTCAGACAATGAAGACAGCAATTCAACTCATGAGAATGAATGTTTAGGTAAGTATGCGGCAAACAAATCAAAACTTTATTTGTCTCATGAGTGGAAGACATTTATTAGTGAAGTTGGGGAAAAATATGAAGGAGGGGTGAATGAAGAATGAAGTTTGTTAAAAGATTTTAAATTTTAAATCAAAACTTTATTTCCATTCTTCATTTTAAATTTCTTTCTCTTCTAGTTTTTTTTTCAAGTGTTAATTGTTCTTTAATGCTATCAAGAGAGAGAGAGAGAGAGAGAGAATGAAGTATGTTAAAAGATTCCACTTGCAACTTCATCTCTTCTGTCGCTCTTATTCAACTAGAGCTTAGAGAATTGTATCTTGGAGTCTTTTGTGACTTTCAAAAGTAAGAACTGAAAATCAAATTGTCAGGGTCAGCTATAATTAGATAGCCTACCAGTGAGTTACAGGCCAACTAAAATTGGATAGACTACCATTGAATTATAAGCAAGCTTTACTCTATAGTTTTGGGCACTATAGGTAAACTTGAATAGTATCTATGGCACATGTAACCTATAATGATGTACCTATGGCGCAGGTCAGTGGCTTGATATGGCGCTTCACAGAGAACCTATTCTATAGGGAACCTTCAAAAGTGTACATATGACACAAGTACTTGACACATTGCTTGGCCTAATCTTCTTTGAAGTTTGGCATATACCTGTGACATAGGTACCTGCGATTACCTACATGACAGGAGCTTACCTATACGATAGGTTGTAAACCCAGAACAAGAGTGATATCATAACTGTTGGATAGCGTGCAAATGAACAGATTAAGTCTCTCTATATATGAGCAAACATTCTCCAATATATAGTAGCAAAATCCAACAAAAACATTCTCCATTCTCCAACAAATGAAAATAAAAATCATTAAAAATGATCAAACATGAGAAACATATAGTACGCATCCCAACATCCATTAAATGGAAAACACTAATAAATGAAAAACACCATTAAAACATAAAGCAATCTAGTTTATTATGTACGCATCCCAACATCCATCTTCATCATTTATGAACTTCCCAAGCACATGTGTTCTTATATTCTTCATTACTCCAATAGGGAATACGTTCTCCAATGCCTTTCCTTCAGATAGTGTTTTGATCATGTACATCACAGCAACCCTAGCATCAGCACTACAACTTGTTAAAGCAAGTAGTTTGAATGAACAATCTTTATAATGTAACAACTCCAAAATCCCAAAAACTATTTACAAACCTGAGAGGATTTTATTGTGGGCATTCTGTACTTGACCTCATAGGATAATCAACACAATTCTCCATCAACCATGTAAGCATTTCTCTATCATCTTGTGTAAGGTTGCACTGTTGTGTTACGACTTCACCCCTCCTCATAACATGTTTCCATATTTCATTTTTTTGCAAAATTGTATGAACACTACTTTTGGTGACTGTAATACAGATCAAACAGGACAAACAAAAACAGGAAAAGGACAAAAATAATACCCCATGGGCTTAGAAGCTCGTTATAAGCTTGTACTTCTAACTTTATCAATATTGCTAATCTTATACTTTTACCCTTTGTAGGTTTTCTTTTTCCCTTGGAGGCAAATGCTTCTCCAGTTTTCTTCTTTTGCTTTGGAGGTAGAGGCCTGTGATGAGTCTTGGTGTTGTGACCTTCTTCTCCATAATGGCTGCACCTCATAGCAATGCCTTATTTTCCAAGCCATTTATTCCCACATTTGGCAATTTTCTCCTCACGCTCCTTTCTTCTTAGTTTCCTTAGTCTTCCTGGTTATCTACTGTATGAAGGTGGCTTAACAGCTTCATGCTCAGACCTGCCCATAGATTTGGACCATTGATTGGTTGTATGAGGTTGTCATAGGCTCTGAGGTAGGTTGTTGCCCTATAGCATGATATGACATACTCCTCAACTGGTTTACCACATTTATAGTGTACTGTAGCAATACCATGAGGACAAGGTATACCAGACAAGTCCCATTTTTTACAAGAACATGTGTGTCTATCTAAGTCCACCACATATTGATCCCCTTTGCCACCATCCACTTGAAATTTAGAGCCTCATGACCACATCACAATGCATTGCCCAGATAGAACCTTTTTATCTTGCAATGGCTTAAAAATGTTAGGGAATATTTCAAAAGGCCAACTCATCATCCTGCTCCTTCTGGATGCTATTCTACTCATCAGTAGGATTCTTATCATCTCCACTAAAGTGATGATTGGCTTATCTCTTGTAGCTTTAATTGTGTTGTTGAATAACTTACACAGGTTGTTGATGAGCATGTCACATTTAACTCTTGAGTTGAAGTGGGATCCAGACCATTGTTGTGGAGGCTTAGACACTAGCCACTCTTAGGCCCTAACATCAAGAGTCTTTAGATGATCCATTGCCTTCTGATATTGCTAAACTGTAGTGCCCTTAAGTGCTTTGCCCGTATACAATTTGATGTAGTTGCTGAATAGATACCTAGGACAAAAATGATGCTCAACATTGGATCAAATGCTCCAGGCAATCCTTTTTGCCTATCAGAAATAAAATTCCATGGCTATCAAAAGCTATCCCTCATAGACTCCCTTCGAGTGACAACCATCTAACCCTATTAAAGGCCTACAACCTTCCTTGAATCCCTTTTTATGCCCTCCTAAACATACATAGAGTCTCTGAAACACTGCATCTTTGCCATTGAAATCACACTTCATTTTCATAGTAATTCCTGGATTAGCTGTCTTCACTTCTTCATAATAATCTCATAGCTTGCTATACTGTGAAGCCATAGTCCCCTGTATCAACTCAAGAGCATTTCTTTTGGCTCTATATATAACACTTCATGTGTGATACACCGACTGCCCATTCCTTAGAAGTAGCACAAGTGCTTTGGTGGAATTTGAGGATTGGATTGAACCCTATCAATGAATATGTTAGTTATCCATTTGGTGGTGGCTTGTGTATTCTCCCAAACTTTGGTACAAATATGGTTGGGATTGTAAATCTTCAACCAAGGTCTTATCCATATATAAAACTCTTAGCAGATACATAAATCTGCCATAGACATGGCTTTATCTTACATAGAATCTTCAGTTCGTATCTCTCATTCCTCTTATAGGTGACATCTTTCCCATGCTTCAAGTAATGTGCTTTGATTGCCTCTTTAAATACATGACAACCAGAAAACATCAATCTTAACTCAAACTGTGGATCGTGCTTCTCTGTCTTTGGATTGTATTATGTGAACTTCTTTGACTCACTATCTTCCTCCCATCTGATACAGCCCTGAGCTCAGCATTAATATGGCCACCTTCCTCAATATCTTCTACTAGCTTAAATTCACTACAAAAAAAAAACCCTTCCAAGCCATTCCCAGATTGCCATTCCCAGATTGAGGCATATTTGCACCTTTCTCATGCCCGCTAGCACCTTGCTGATGCCCATTTGTAGGTTCCTCAGCCTCGTTTGCAGGTTCTTGTTGCATCTTCAGTTTGGGCCTCACATGCAGTATGTCCTTGTTTCTTTGTGCATGAAAAGCCTCCAAGCCAATCATCTCCTAGTAAGGTATTTAGGTCAATATCATCATTCTCATGCATTACATAGCCAGTATCAACCAATCCTGAGTCGTCAAAAGGATAACCATCATTTGAATCAGAAGAATCAAATGCTTCTATTACAACTGCCTTTCCTATCATAATTGTTCTCCTCCCCCTTACCAATGCCTCCTCATTCTCAATCACATTTCCAGCCTCAAAGCCAGTTTCAACTCCAGTCTCCACTTCAACCTCAAACCCAGATTCAACTCTACTTGGTATAATTGCTAGGGGATTGTCCTAATTTATTTCCTCAATTACCACTTTAGACTTTGTAATTGTATCTAGTGTTTGTATTTTTTGTTTGATTTTATTGCTGCTGCGTATTCTGGAATTTTGCTTGCATGATTGTTTACAACACTTCAATCCTGTCATGGTGTTTGAGTATTAAGAAACAGATCGGTTGGCCATTCTAGGGAATTTCAAATATTATTCACTTTCCACACCAAATCTTCATACAAATTCTTCTCCTTCCAATATTATTCACTTTCCACACCAAATTTTCTACTACTAAATTTCATTTATGTAAAAATACAAATGGCCTCTCCCATCGAAGCTAGAGGGTTGTGGACAACCATGGAAGATGTTTTGTTGTGTCAGTATTGGGTCCAAGTTGGTAATTGCTTTATCACAGGCAATGAGATGAAGTTCTCTCATATGTGGAGAAAAATTCATGCCGAATTCTATGAAAAGATTGGGTTCGGCTCGTACGAAAATGACCTTTACTAGTAGGTGGAAAATTTTGAATAAAGAGTTAGGAAAATGGAGAGATGCATTGGCAAAAGCGAGGGATAACGTTCGAATCGGCGAAAATCTTGGCAATGAGGTACTTTTTTGTAATTGTCCTTTTATTAAATTTAATGTCATATTTTTTAGAAATTTTCTTGCATTTCCAATTTGTTTTTTATTATAGATTATGCAAGCACAAATGTGGTTCGGTACTATTGGTCAAGGCAAAAAATCTTTCAACAATCACTAATGTTGGGATGTTATGAAGAATTGTTCAAGATTCAAAAGTATTCCCATGAGTCCGACCGTTGTGTTGAATGAGACGCCGCTCCACGATTCACTAGCATCAGATTCGCCATTGGATTCCCCGATGAATCAAGACTCACCAATCCAATGGGAGCCGAGGCTTATTGGGAGAAAGGCGGCAAAAACCAAGATAAGGAGCCTTCGAACAATGATCGTGCAAAAATTTTGGAGCAAATTGCTATCAACGGCATACTGAGAATTGAGAAAGACATGAAAAGAGATGAGGCTGACAAGGCAAGAGATGAGGCATTTTCAAGAGAAAGGGAGCAAGGATGAAGGAATGCTATGAGAAGAAGGCTTTTCCATGACGATGGACACGGATTGGTTAAATGATGAAAACCATTAGGTTGTATTGATAGAGTTGCTATTTCTTAATTAGTTGTATTGCTTGTCTTTTATTAAATAAAGAAAGCATTCAATAATATAGCTATTTATTTAAAACATATTCATTACAAAACACAAAGAAAACATAATTCAAAATAAAAGACAAACAAAAGATAATTCAAAACTAAGCATTAAACTTGACTTTATTGGCCGTGATTGTGTCTCAATGCCCATAAGTGCTCCATCAAGTCAACTTGACGTCTTTCGTTAACATAAGAAGATTGCATTTCCGTGTAATAGTCAATTATATGGTTGTTGTAATGACCGTCCCTAATCAACGGTTCATGCTCTAGTGGTTGTCCATTTGCTCTTATGGGTCGTTCATAAATTATTGTCAATGCCATGTTCATGGGATCGGGTTCGAACATCTCTGGTTCCTCATAATTATACTCATCCTCCACAATCATGTTATGAAGGATGGTGCACGTCATCATAATGCTCTGAAGCACCTCTTCATCAAACATACGAGCAGCCCCCCTAATGATTGCCCACTGAGCTTGGAGGATGCTAAAACATCTTTTCACATTTTTCCTATAACCCTCTTGATAGGCATCAAAGTATTTTTCATTCTCTAATTGGGGATGCGGAATTGTTTTCATGAATGTTGTCCACCTTGGGTAAATTTCATCTCCTAGGTAGTATCCACCACAGTAGATAGTATTATTGATTTTATACGTGATATGAGGAGATTGACCTCTCAACAAATCATTAAACACCAAGGATTGACCGAGCATGTTAAGGTCGTTTTGAGATCCCACAACTCCGAAAAAGGCATGCCAAACCCATGTATCGAATGATGCAACCGCTTCTAGAATGATACTTTTTTGGCCATTCCTATACCCATAATCTCCTTGCCAGGCGGTTGGGCATTTCTTCCACTGCCAGTGTATGTAGTCGATGCTTCCAGTCATGTATGGGAAACCTCGAGCCTTGGCTTTTTGTAGAAGCCTTTTGAGGTCCCTAGGCGTAGGTTTGCGGAGGTAATCCTTCGTGTAGATAGTTTCGATTGCATCACAGAATCTGACCAAACTTTGTTGGATATTGGATTTCTCCATCCTAGAAATCCCATCCACATGGTCTGCAAATGTGCCAAACGCTAGCATCCATAAAGAAGCTGTAAGTTTTTGCTCCGGAAAAAGACCCAAAATCCCAATAGCATCGTACTTCTGAATGAAATATGCGTTGTAATTGCAAACATCATGCATGATTTTATTGGACAAATGGGGCTGCATTCTATATCGCCCTCGAAAATCAAAACTAGAGTATAACGAATTTGGGATAACGTAATGTTGTTATGTTAACTCGCAATTGTACGGGCAATTAGTAGTATAGCAAGACAAGTACGAGGTTGTACCCACGACGACTGTGAAGTTAAACTTAGTTATGTACTTAGATTACCCGATTCTAGAAAATTGGAAGTTAAGTCTAAAACATATTTTAAAGTGAGATTGAGTTTGGAAACAAATGAAGCAAAATGAAATCGGAATTTGAAGTGAGAATGCTTGTGATTGTGAAAGCAAATGAACAAAATGAAATTGCAAACGAAAGTAAGTAAACAAGTGTAACAAAGAGTGGTCTTAAGGTTGAAAAACAAATTTGGAGACTAGGGCATTCAATTCACCATAACAATTTAATTCTAGGTTATAAGGATGTAACAAGTCTAATTCATATTCAAAGATTGATTCTAGCTAAAATATGATTATGCCATGGTGTCTGGTCCTAACCTTGTATTCCTAATTCCCTAATTAGATCCTTGTTGTCGAACTTAAATTAAGCATTAGAAATTCATTAAGCATAGAAGAACATTTTAAACAACCAAGCATGTATCTAATCCTTGTTGTCAAATGTCCATACATACTCTTCCTATTCATAGTTCAATTAGAATTAAAGCATATGGTGTCTACTCTTAATTGCAACCATGATACACAAAAATTTGAATGGTAGCTAGGCATTCCGATTAGCATACAGGCAGGCAGGCATAATGAATAAGAACATGAATCATGAATCAAACTTGAAATTTATAAACCCAGAATATTCATGTTAGGTTACATCGAAGCCCTAGAATGGATTTAGCTACTCATAATGGGGAAGAAACTTAAACAGAAATGAGAAAACATAATGAATGCAATAAGAATAGAAAAACCCTTTTATGAAGTTCTTGTGGTAACCAATGCTTCTCCATGTCTAATGCCTCTCCAAGAGCTTCCCCACATTTAGAATGATGTATAAAGGTTAAGGAGGTGATTTGGGATGAGTTTGGGTGAGTGGTGATGGCTGAGAAAAAGGAAATTCATAGGGAAATGGAAGAGAGGCTTGCTGGGACATGGTGATTTGGGGCTGTTTAGAGTGTTGGGTTGATTGTTGGAGTATTTGGGGTATGATGGGAGTGTGGAAGATGAAGTGAAGGATGGAAGTGTGAATCCCACAATGTGTGTCTTCCTTTGGTGTGGGTTGGATGTGGTATTTATAGGGAGAATGAAAGGAGAATTCTGAATTGATTTATGCCACCACCAACAACACTCACTTCACCAAACTGACCTAACACACCTTTTCAATAGAATTCTGAATTGATTTGGCTGTTGCACTTCACCAAAAAATCCCACCAGAAACCATAGCTCATGCATAGCTCATCATGACCAAGCAACAATCAACTCATCCTTAGGTCAGCATGACTAGCAACTTCATAGGCTCACAAATTGGGCTTCCCTTAAGCAACTGATGATTTTGAGCCATCCATGTTGAAGCTTAGAATGTCATCTTTCCAACCACATGTCATTTGGGCCAATCTAAGGTCGGATGAAGATCTTAAGGCTGAAACGAATTGCTAACTAAGTCTGCACGTTTTTGCACCATTTTGCATCTTTCCCTATCCAAAGCCACCATGGCTACCTAAAGCTCAAATAATTGAATGATAAACACAAAAGAGATTAAAAGCACAAGTTTAACTCAAAAATATAACCAAATCATAAACTAGAAGGGTTCAAAATGATATACAATTATGAATTGATCACGTAATCTTCCAAGAGATTCTTACCCCGAGAGTGCCTACAGGTGTCCATGTTCGGGCCATGGCCGGGTTGTGAACCATAGTGGTGTTGGCTTGATTGATCAAGCATACCCATTGCCATGACAGGGTTGTGAACCACAGTCGTGTTGGCTTGATTGATCAAGCATACCCATTGAGGTAGGGATAATAGAATGTGTTTTATAAAATATGAGAAATAAAAGGATAGAGAGGATATGGATGATTGCTGTGAGTTGAGGCTATGGTTTTATAGAGGGATTTAGAAGATAGAGATGACATGTGGCTCAATTGTAGCAATTGAAAATCTTATTCGAAATCTAAGATGTGAATTTTATAATAAATATGGACATGTGGCAACCCAAAATCTTATCTGAAAATATGAGATGTGAATTTTATAATAAATATGGACACGTGTCAATCGAAAATCTTATTCAAAAATTTTATCCGAAATATGAGATGTGAATTTTATAATAAATATTGACGTGTGGCACCAAAAATCGTATCCGAATTAATCGTTTAAGTATAAAAAATAAAATTAATTTAAAGTGAATACTAATTACCCTTTGCCATAGCAATGGGTGGAAACCCAACTAGCCTTTTGCACTATTCACGTGAAAAGTATCTCTTGCCTCCTCTTGCCCTTTGCAATGGCAAATGGTTGGAAATGCCTTTATAGTAAAAAGTTAAAAACAAAAAACAAAATGGAGTGTAAATGGACAAAAGAGAAATGGGAAAATCAACACAAGTCTCAAATAGTGTCTCCTTATTATCCCTACCTCTTTAATGCAAGAGGGCTATTTTAGAATAAAATTTGTGAAAAAATAGCTCTTTAGCCAATTTCACAAGAAGAAAAAAGGGAGCTTCACTAATATACCCAAAATAGGGGCTGAAATTAAGAAAAAAAACCCCACATGTAATATACTTTAGAAACACACCCAAAACTCATTTACTACATAAGAAATTAGTGTTGAAGTTCCTATAAATTACGTGACTGTCATTGATCAACTTAAAAGAAGCCCAACACAAAAAACTTAAATAGCACCCAAAATAAGCCCAACCCAATTTTATAATAAAAAACCCAAACAATTCATTACAAACAAAATGTCTTGAAAACTGTAGCTTCATTCACGTGTCATGTTGATTAATGGCTGTAATGTTCCAGTCTACTCCTATCTCATCCTATTTCTAATGCATGTCTACCCCTATAATGTTCCAGTGTATGGTAATAACACTACTAGTTTAGAAAAAGTGTCGTCTTTATATTTAATAGACGACAGTTCTATAAAAAAAAGTGTCGTCTTTACATTCAATAACGACGGTTTTTTCAGAAAAAGTGTCGTCTTTACATGTAATAGACGACGGTTCTTTTAAAAACCGTCGTTTTTACATATAATAGACGACGGTGAATTACCGTCGTAGTTTGACTTTCAAAAAGACGACTGTCGATTTAACGACAGTTTGAAAAAGAAAAAGACGACGGCATTTCCCCGTCGTCTATTTCAATTTTTGTAGTAGTGCCTCCTCATTCTCAATCACATTTCTAGCCTCAAAGCCAGTTTCAACTCCAGTCTCCACTCCAACCTCAAACCCAGATTCAACTCTACTTGGTATAATTGCTAGGGGATTGTCCTAATTTATTTCCTCAATTACCACTTTAGACTTTGTAATTGTATCTACCTTTGAAACACTGGATTGGGATGCTTGACTTTTAAGGAACTCTTCAATGTCACAGTCTACATGCTCTAGATATATCTCAAATTCTTTAAATTCTGGAACTAATGCACACATATCTACAACATTTTCATCATATTGAAGCAAGGTGAGAGAGTCAGAAGGCCCATGTAACTTATAATGGTATAGTATAATTCCCTCCAGATAACCCAATTCCTTAACCATATTACCTATTTCAACCACACAACGTAATCAAAAAAGGCAATATCACCTCCAATATAAAAATTGTCACTCCATCTACCCCCATGATATATGGTGACTGTGAACCTATCAGGATCATCTGAAAATACTAAAATGCACATGTAATCAGACAGGAAATATAGTATAGTATTCATTGGGACCACACAACTCATTCCATTTACTATACAAAGTGGCAAAATAGAACCCCCAATTGCAAAAGTATGGTGCGAAACTTACCGTACTCTGGTCTCATTTCTCTTCGAGGTCTGCTACACCAAGCCATCACCGATAACAACTAAGACTTTCAAGATTTTATTCCCTTAACCTCTGCAATCCACAGGAATCAAAGGCTTTTGGCATTGGAAGAAAGAGTTCTTTTTCTGCACTACAAAAGGGTTTTGTTTTTTTGCTAAAATTTAGGTTCAAATTGGGGAAAAGGGCTTCATTGTCGTCATGGGGAATGCATCGACTCCTTTTACATTTAGGCACGAATCAGATGTGGCAAGTTGGGTTTTGAGCCATCCATGGTGAATTTAGTTTTTTGGTTGATCTGGGCAGATCTGATTTTTCTTTCTCAAATCCATAATACAAGGGCAATATAGATATTTTACACACACAAATAAACTAAAAAATAGCTTTTAAATTGAAAAAAATTGACAAATATCGATTTTTGAGTTTTTTTTTTGGGTGTGTTCTTTATAAGACTGTGTAAGATTGGGTATATAACTAAATTTGTAAAGAAAAAAACCTCAAAATTATAAAACCGAATCGAGGGGTTTTCAAGTCATCCTTGACCTTGTTAACATAAAAAAACAAAACAAAGTGAGCAAGCAAATGCCCCAAAAAACCAAAAGCAAAGCGTAGCGTTGCTCCAGCTGCCGGCGGCCTGGACATAAAAGTTTCTACGATCTTTTGGCTCTCAGAAGAAACTTCTTTTTTCTCTTTGCTCGAATCTCTCTAATACTTCAGTCCTGAACTCTCTGAAACACCACCACCACTACAGGCACAGAGAGAGAAGAAGAAGAAGAGAATGGCCACAGCTGCTTTCAACTTAGCTCTAATAAACCCGTCGACTTTCATTCTTCCAAAGTCTCCAAACCCTACAAAGCTTAGGGTTTGCACTCTCAGATGCTCCTCCGCCACCACAAACGCGGTCCCAGGTGCTGCTAGTACTCTTTCATTCCCTCATTTCAATTGTTGTTCCTGGTTATGCCAACTGTTCCAGCCCACTAGTGTGCCTCAGGGTTGAAATATTCTTTATCTGATTTTTTTATAAAAATTATATTTAATGCACTGACAGTTGATTTCTCAGTCATTGTATTGGAGGGCAAGTAGATTGGGTGCCATGGAAATTTTAATTGAAAATAAATATACAAAATGATGGGTTTGTTTGGTTAAACAATCCACAAGTCATTCAGCTATGTAATTCTTGTTCTTATGTTCAGCAAACATGTTTTGGATGAATAAACAATCAGTTGAACTGCAAATTTCGGTATCATATGTGTTGCACATTAGGATTTTTTACATTCTATGTAGAAGTTTCAAGAGTTTATAATGTTAGATGTTTAGTTCCTTACTAATACCGGGTTAATATTGCAATTTTTTTTTTAATACTGAAACTTTCTCCCTTCCCATTTGTATTTTTCATAGGTATGTTTTGCATCCATGCATTCATATTTGCATATTTGCATATTTGCAAGTTCATCAAAAGTGGTTGTCAGATGTATAGGACTGATATAAGGTTTCAATCTTACATAATTCGTGCTAGACCTAGTTTTAAGAGTGTAAAATAAGAAAGGAACTTAGCCATTTTGTTTTGCTGAACTTTGAAAAGCAAAGAACGACAAAATATTCTTGTAGAGAGTTTTTTGAGAGTTTATATTGAAAACTCATGTGGTTGTTCCTTGTGAGCCTTTATGAGTGATTAAATCATCATCTTTTCATATATGTGTGAGTTCATGAGCATTATGCATGTTGGTCATTAGCAATCGTGCCTTGAGGTGTGAGCAGCCGAGACCAGAGTTGTGCCATCTCTTGTTGACGAAGGAAGACAAGATCGCTGATTGGGTTGAGTAGCAAAGGCAAGTAGGCAAGTCTGCCTTGTGAGCGTTAGTCTTGTGAGTTGAGACTTTTAAGACCTTTTTGTATTCTTTCTCATAGTGATTTGTTTTCCAACATAATGCCCGCAGTTGTTTTCCTTATCTGAGGTTTTTTACTGCGTCAACATATCATGTGTCCCTTGTGCAAGTGTTTGTGTTTTTTGTTTGATTTTATTGCTGCTGCGTATTCTGGAATTTTGCTTGCATGATTGTTTACAACACTTCAATCCTGTCGTGGTGTTTGAGTATTAAGAAACAGATCGGTTGGCCATTCTAGGGAATTTCAAATATTATTCACTTTCCACACCAAATTTTCTCCTACTAAATTTCATTTGTGTAAAAATACAAATGGCCTCTCCCATCGAAGCTAGAGGGTTGTGGACAACCATGGAAGATGTTTTGTTGTGTGAGTATTGGGTCCAAGTTGGTTATTGCTTTATCACGGGCAATGAGATGAAGTTCTCTTATATGTGGAGAAAAATTCATGCCGAATTCTGT
This sequence comes from Prunus avium, assembly GCF_002207925.1. The sequence goes on from NW_018922923.1 coordinate 27,756, forward strand.
GAAAAGATTGGGTTCGGCTCGTACGAAAATGACCTTTACTAGTAGGTGGAAAATTTTGAATAAAGAGTTAGGGAAATGGAGAGATGCATTGGCAAAAGCGAGGGACAACGTTCGAATCGGCGAAAATCTTGGCAATGAGGTACTTTTTTGTAATTGTCCTTTTATTAAATTTAATGTCATATTTTTTAGAAATTTTCTTGCATTTCCAATTTGTTTTTTATTATAGATTATGCAAGCACAAATGTGGTTCGGTACTATTGGTCAAGGCAAAAAATCTTTCAACAATCACTAATGTTGGGATGTTATGAAGAATTGTTCAAGATTCAAAAGTATTCCCATGAGTCCGACCGTTGTGTTGAATGAGACGCCGCTCCACGATTCACTAGCATCAGATTCGCCATTGGATTCCCCGATGAATCAAGACTCACCAATCCAATGGGAGCCCATTGGTCAAGGCAAAAAATCTTTCAACAATCACTAATGTTGGGATGTTATGAAGAATTGTTCAAGATTCAAAAGTATTCCCACGAGTCCGACCGTTGTGTTGAATGAGATGCCGCTCCACGATTCACTAGCATCAGATTCGCCATTGGATTCCCCGATGAATCAAGACTCACCAATCCAATGGGAGCCGAGGCTTATTGGGAGAAAGGCGGCAAAAACCAAGATAAGGAGCCTTCGAACAATGATCGTGCAAAAATTTTGGAGCAAATTGCTATCAACGGCATACTGAGAATTGAGAAAGACATGAAAAGAGATGAGGCTGACAAGGCAAGAGATGAAGCATTTTCAAGAGAAAGGGTGCAAGGACGAAGGAATGTTATGAGAAGAAGGCTTTTCCATGACGATGGACCTAGCAACACGGATTGGTTAAATGATGAAAACCATTAGGTTGTATTGATAGAGTTGCTATTTCTTAATTAGTTGTATTGCTTGTCTTTTATTAAATAAAGAAAGCATTCAATAATATAGCTATTTATTTAAAACATATTCATTACAAAACACAAAGAAAACATAATTCAAAACAAAAGACAAACAAAAGATAATTCAAAACTAAGCATTAAACTTGACTTTATTGGCCGTGATTGTGTCTCAATGCCCATAAGTGCTCCATCAAGTCAACTTGACGTC